>JAJJWW010003425.1:0-242268 GCA_023531295.1 Papaver armeniacum
GACCTAACAAGAAGAGCTATAAAGGAGAAAGTTTCTACAACTTTGAAGGAGATCGTGTTTTATTCTTGGAACTTTGGAGAGCCGCTTTTGTTTACGCTTCTAGGGTTTGCTTTTGTTCATCTTCTTATTTTCAATTATTATTTTTATGATGAACTCCATAGCTATGAGTAGCTAAACAAATATTATTGGTTATGGGATAAAGTTGATTTCTCAATATGTTATATGATTCAATGAATTAGTTTTGTCTCAGTAATTTATTATTTGTGATTCACAATTAATAGTGTTATATGATTTGAATACTTGTTAGGTTGAGTCCGGAATCAATCCGATTTGCTTTCATCTCTAAAGCTATATTAGGGTTTTCAATACGAAAAAGTTGTTTATCCCTGATTCTAAGTAGCATAATTGTTGGTAGTGCTTGTAGTGATATATCCTACTAGTCACAAGTGAATCATAACTTTTGTTAAAACGGATTAGTGCTTTTACACATTCGTTTGCATAGATTAGTCTTATTCCATAGAACTTATTGCTTTTAGGGAGTTAAATCTAATTGTGCTTTTACACTTTAGGTTGCTTTCTAGGAAGAATTCACATATGCATCTTTTAATGTAGTTGTGATGAAATCAGGGAATTAACGGGATATACTTGCGATCAAGGTATCCTAGGACTTTTAGTAAACGAGAGATTAAAATACCAATTCTAATTATTGATGAAAATACATGTTTGTGAATGATACTATCCCGTGACCAATATCTTCTACTTATTGATTATTCCAATTATTTGCTTTGCTTTATTTTATTTTTACTTTAGTATTTCGCTAAAACAACAAACATCCCCCCTTGGTTACCTTAGAAACTGAAAATCGCATAACAACAATTGCCTCTCTGTGGAAACGAACTCTTCCTTACCTTGTACTTCATTCATATTTAGTGAGTAAGAAAGTGAAATTATTTTTGACGCTTACGACAGCGATCAGTTATTCACCAAATGTAGCACTTTGTGGTCATCGTTGAGAGCATCCCCAAGTAGTAATGACACACCAAGAATTTCTTCGTTTGTAAATACATCATTCTCCACTTGTTTGAACAAATTCGTCCACGAATTCTCCAAAGCATATTCTCCATTAGTGCTTGAACTTCTTCCTTGTTTGAAGACAATTCTACCTCTACACCTTCCATTGTAGTGACTCACCAAATGTAGCATCTTGTGTTCATAGTTAAGAGCATCCCCAAGTAGTAAAGAAACACCAAGCATTTCTCTCAACCTTGCACGAAGACTACAACCATGAAACTTATCTTCAATGAAATCCCAAATTGGATTCATATATATTGTCTCTCCATTTTGTTATAGCTTGAGTGAAGGCTTGCTTCCGGTAGTCGGTTCATATACTTGAAATTTTTCTCGAGATGCTTCGAACATAGCATTTTCCAATTCAATATCATACCTTGGTACACCAAAATCTTTTACTTCACTACCATTAACTACCTCATCAAAAATTGAACACAAATGATTGTACTCTTCTTTATATTGATTCTTACGTGATAGCACTTGGTCCATGATAGTAAAATAATCAAATATTTGATCCACATTCATGCCATCTTGATAGATTGGAAGAACACCCACTATTTCATATTCCTCATGACTCAAATAGCTATCAAATTTTGGTGGAGACATTTCATCAAACATATTGTGTGCAATTTGTTCATCCTCATATCCACCAACCAAAATTGATACATCTAGTTCACTTACATCATCACAATCATTAGGTAGATTCCTTTCTTGGTTATGGAGACGTACAAGTTTCCAATAATATTCTTCACAAATTTCTCCCATTCTTACATACATATCATCAAACACTTCATGTACAATATTCATTAACACATCATTTGAATGAATCCTACCCAAATTAACTCCTCTTTTGTAAACCATGGTGAAATCAATATAAGATTCAACAACCCGATTTGAAAACACTATCAAAGAACATATCAATCAACCAAAAAATACTTGAGAAAGAGATTAGTAGTGTTCACCTCAAAAAAAAATATCTTCACCAATTACACCTTTTCCCCTTGAGAATCAAACCGAAGCTCTTGATACCAAATGATGAGAAGCGGAAGCTTACAATGAAAATAAATTGAAATTGATAACTTGAAAAGAATATATAATCAACCAACTTATTTTTTTTACCCTTTGAATAAAGGAAGAACCTAATAATGGAGATTCTTCTCAAATAACTTACAATTTCTACCCAATTAAATTGGAAACTATAAGATTATGAGAGGAATCTAGTTGATACTCCAGAATTAGATAATCTAATTCCCCCTAGAGATAACAATTAGGTTTGAAAGAAGATAACCTCTCATTCTTACACAATATTCTAAAACCAAAACTAAAACTCCTTTAGCCTTATGTCTTCTAATTTATACTAGAACCATGGGCATACTTGGCATATTCAAAGTAATTCTAGGATGGACTATAAATGGTACTTCAATATCGATATGAGACATCCACAATACATCAATAACCTAGCCAAGGGGAGCCGAAGCGGATGGGGATAAGATTGTGTCACAAAAGGAGGCAAACTAACTCTACCTTCCATGTTAATTTCTGCAATATTACGTCATTGGAGACTCGAACCTGGGACTTCCTGGAACGCATGAAACTTTAGGGAACGGGGATGACCACACCCTTCTGAATAACAACACCTATCATGTGAAAAAAAACCCTTCTTACCTTACCATTCATATCATGGTTCGGTAAATAGTTCTTAAGTCTCTTCATAATCACCATTCGTCATTACTAAGTTCACCTAATGTGGTGACATGAAACACACTTAAGCCAGTAACCAAAAAGAGCTATGCATTTATCGAAGCACTTCTTACGTTCGAGTAATTTTTCTAGATATGGCTTGACTGGTGTGACGTTATGGGAGCCACCACCAAAAACGGAGAGATCCTTGTAATGTGCAAAGCACGTATCACAAGCCATTGTTCCAATATACTAGAATATTCCCCGGTCTCGTATTAGAGTCAATGTCTGACTGAAACCCCAAAGAAACTTTTTTACGAGCAGCTACACCAGATTTGAAACAGATGTCGGCAAGTACGTCTCGAACTAAATCATACCTAAACTTGAGCCCTACGTCGCTCACACAATACATGGTCTCCAAAAGCATCCATCAAATTGCCCCAACTGGGACATGGACTACCGGCGTCGAAAAACGGTATATATACCCAGTGTGTAACACAAAACAGACCTAAATTGTCTCGGCCCCAAACATTGATTTTGCCCATCAATAGGTATGGCCATCAAATAATCCGAGCATGAGCTGTTTATTACATTGCCATAGTATTTGAACCTCTCTCGGTCATTACATTGCAGAGACTTCTTTGTTATCTCCTTCACCACAACATCAAAGAATGGTACCACCAAGGTCTTCATAGAGCAGGGAATTTTCATCGATGTGATGGTTAGGGGAGGGTAAACCACACATCCGGCGGGTAGTCTTGTAGAGATTCTGCGAGATGAAGCTTGTTTAGGGTACAATTGAAGATAGTGATCTGCCCAGATTGAATGTTTGAAGTTGTGATGCCAAGTAACAATAATTGAAAGTATTAGACATTGTATAGATGTCGAGGCCACGGTGCTTGATCGGCAAGGTAGCCGACGTTTCTATAGGAGACCAAATCAAAGACCATCTCCGGTAATAAGTTGTCTCGATTCTTTGTAGAAGGTGAGTGTCGTCTATCTATCTTTTGCTTTCTACAAGGCTTATGGGTTGGTTGTGCGCATTGTGAAATACATCCACAGACACTAGATATAGTTGCATAATAATAAAAGTTCACTTTAAGGGTTCTTGATTAAGTGTGTTAAATAGCACAGATAAGGAAATATTATAAACCAAGGTGTCTGGAGAAATTACTCATATGCATGTTGATTATTCAATAATCAAAAGAAATGATGTGCGCGAAGCTATCTGTTTTCTTAGCTTAAATCTTTATTGAACTTAGATATGTTGTGTATCTTTTTTGTATATGCATTCTCTCTTTGTTTTGTAAAATAAAACATTAATATATTCATATCGTATCAAAGAATTTGAGCTTTGTTGTTAGCACTTTATTCTAAGTATGATTCTTAGAATCGATAATCTAAATTTGACACTTCAATTAGGTTGTAATCCTATTAGTTAAGAAGGTTTAATATTTGGGTGGCACACAATGTCTCCTCAGGAAGAAAAACAATAGCAAGACGATGAGTTATAACCACCTCAACATTTGCAACCAGTTTTCCCATGGTGTCATGATTATTATATTGTCGTAAGTAATTCAAAAACCACCTATCGAACTTTCTACAATAACAAACAAACCTAATCATTAACCTAACTAAAAATCGAACAATCCACAAAATCACCATTAACAAAATAAACAAAAATGTCTATCAAACCCAATTTATCGGCCACGTCTTCGGTGTTGAGAGAAACACTTCAGATCCTTCACCAAGTTAATCCATATTTTCCATATTTGGCTTTAGTAAAGGTCATTACTAGCATTTCCATATCATGGTTACTTTTGGATAACATTCGAAGAATATTACAAAATGTGGTTGACTCAAGAGCTTCCAACATTTTTGGATTTAGCATATGCCCTCTATTTTCAAGGTCACGGAAGAGGTCGCACAAAAGATCAAAATTTGCTCTAAAAAGCTCTGTTGAGTATGGATACAGGATAGAAAATATTTATGAATTGGGAAATTTTCACTAAATACGCATTAGATTATAACGTCAACTATCACAATTGTAGTAAGTGAAAAAAATGTTTATATAGCACATCATAAACCAAGGATAAATACATCGATCACAATATAATTACTAATGATTCATGGGATGATAATGACAACTATATATCACACTTTTAGTTAATGAGAATAACAATTATCACATCAAAAATTAGGAATAATTACATGATAAGTGCATAATGTATTATACTTTTATTATCAAATCCATACTTTTATTTGCTATGTTTCTTTCATATCACCTTGTAGTACTGTTGTTTCTTTTGTTTGTCTTCATTAGGTAGAATCATCCAGCAAAGAGAGTGCTGAAACAAACATAAACGTGAGCATGGACTAAGGAATAGGATGAAATCGACCAAATTCAGGATTATTCAACTTTATGTTTTATAAAATGAAGAGACGAAAAGAACACAAAAAGAATGAGGTCATTCCGAGTTCTTATGCAAAAGTTATGGGCAAAACAATTTGGGGATCAAGTAGGAACCAATCCCTACTTATTTAGGGTACTAGGGTAGGACCGATCCCACCTCAAAAAAGTGACGAAAATACTTGTCAATTATGGAAACTTAGTTCCGAAGTATTCCCAAACTCTAATATTGTTGGGGATATTTAAGGAGGTTGATCATGAGTTTCCGAAAAAGCTTTGAAGAGAGTTTCATCACCAAAAGATAGGGGAGAGGCTAGGTTTTACATCTTAAGTCTAGGGTTCACCCTCTTAGGGAGAAACCATGAGATATCTTCTTCTTGTTCTTCTTCGTTCTTTTTATTAAGAGTAGCTAAATCTTTATTTGATTTTGGATGAATTCAATTTTCTAAACAAGAAACTTTGTTAGTTATACAAGTTTATTTGAAGTTTTAATCATCTAATCGTTTGTCTTCACAATATCCAATATTTATTATTGATTTCTATATTTTTTGGATGCTAGTAGTGAGCGATATCCAATATTGTCTTCACCATCCAAACAATAATTTCTATATTGATTTCTACATTATTTGCTTTCACCAAATTAAATTAAATATTGAGTTATATATTGTCTTCACCATATCCAATATCGTTTGTCTCTACTAGTCATCCTTTGTAGTCGAATCGGCTTCAGAACGCTTCACATGTAGATCTGTGATTGCCATATTGTGAGTTGTTTCCACGTGTTCCATTGCATGCACCACACTTTCAAATACCAAGCTGATTTTATTTAATCAGACCTTCCACGTGCGCTTGTTGCTTGGAATGTTCTTGTAAAGCTTCATCGCTGCGTAACAACACCAATGTAAGCTTGAGGATTAAACTAGTATCATTTATCAAATTACTTTAGTAGTATCATTTAAAGCAATTACAACATCGAAAAATATATTTATTCGATCGCCAAGTTCATGGGAAATCTGCGAGAGAAGATCTTTAGCTATCAAATTTTAACCTTGGAACAAATTCCTTGAACTAGGCAAAAATGTAAGTGAGACAATAATGAAAACAAATATATTCGAGCACACTTTACATATTTTTGAACAAGTCCAAAAATTCAATTTCTTGGGGAAAATGAAGAGACTTCTATTGGGGTAACAGGTAATTGTTATAGAATCAAAGAGGTAACAAGTAATTGTTATACAGGTAATTCTGTATAAATAATGTGACAATTATTTTTGTTGTGATATGAAAAAGCAACATCTTGGCAGGAAATAGTTTTGTAAAGTCAATATTAAAGAAAAGAAGATTGATATAACAGAGAAAAAAATATTACGAAATCCTTCGTCGTTACCAAACATTAAATCAATTAACATACCTGTTTACCTTTCATTAAAATCATATATCACTTACCGTAGAATAGCAGGTACTCTTAGCTATCCCCAAAATTCCTTATATCACCGGATAATAGGCACGCTTAGTTACCAAATTTATCCAACTGAACCACCATGATATACGCTTATATGTAATTAAATCGAAACATTAGGGTTTGTGAATTTAGGTTGATCAGTAGTTAAACTTTCAGCACGTTCGGTTCACTTGCGATGTTATTTTCACATGTGATTCTTTGCACAAAATCCCTATGCAAGGTCTCACATTTTCTACTTGTGTAGGAGATGCGCTTGACAATTATAGATCGCTCAATTCTCTACTAGCATTAGATCGATCGATCAATCAATCCAATACCCCTTTTTTGTTTTTGGTTTATTTTAGTTTGCTAATCCAAGTAACATATCAATTACACAACTCTATGTGGGAATGATCCTTACTACCGCTACATTACTACTCAATTAGTGGAAAATATCTTAATTGAATTGTTGTGCCTACGATAGCCCATCATTACATCTATCACGACTTGACTTTGGTAAATGGAAACAAAACTAACAACCATCACTAAATATGCGTTGGATGGTAACAATAAATTTCACAATTTCAGAAAATGAAGAAGCACCAATTAGCACGTCATAACCCAGGATAAGTACACGATAATAAAATGATGTGAGCAACTCTAGGCATATCGATGCTTGCGCAAGTGCTACCGCGGTTTTGAGATAATTACCTCGGAACTTGGAAGTAATCTAAATTTGTTTTGAGAAAATGGGTCATTTGTCCAAAAAATTTAAAACATGGTTCAAATGGACGAGTAAAAAAAAGTATGGGTGAAATAACCAAAAAAAAAAATAGCAAGGATGGAACTGGATTCATCCTGGCTTATACTTAAAAAATAGCAAGGATGAAACTGGATGCATCTTGTGTAAAATAAAAATAAGAAAAAATATTTGAAAATGGACAGGATGAAAGCTGGTTACATCCCGCCCATTTTTTAAATTTTGTCCATTTAAACAAACATCTTTTTAATTTTTTGGTTATTTAAACAGTATCAAAACTTAAGTGTCTTCACCGGGAATTATTGATTTTGGTCTTTTTGACCAATTTTGTGATTTGTTTTTGTTTATGGGATGTACTCCACAGAAGTATCAGAAAAAAATAAAGTTGCCGGCCGATACTACCATTCAAAATGCGGTAGACAAATCAAATGACAATTTTTTAGATCCAGCAGTAAAAAATACTTACTGAAAAATTATTTGTGCAAGTGTAAAAAATATTTTAAAACATTAACCATATATTGGATATCACTTATTACAACGAAAATCAATAATAGAGGAAATTTAAACAACGTACTACTCAAGATGGATCATCTTGAACTCTCTCCAAACTCTTTACCGTCGATCAAAACAATATACTGAATAATAAACAGAAAATGGGTCATATAGCCAAAAAAATTTAAAATATGGTTCAAATAGACGAGTAAAAATTAGTACGGGTGAAATAGCCAAAAGAAAAATAGCAAGGATGAAACTGGATTCATCATGGCTTAAACTTAAAAATTGCAAGGATGAACTGGATACATCCCCGATATAAATTAAAAATAAGAAAAAATATTTGAAAACGGGTAGGATGAAACTACTATTTACATCCATTATTTTTATATTTTTGTCCATTTGAACAATATCTTTTTAATTTTTGGCTATTTAAACAGTATCAAAACCTAAGTGTCTTTTTTACCCAGAAATTTTTAATTTTGATCTTTTTGACCAATTTTGTGAATAATAAACAATATTCTCAAAATAAACTTACTGAATCAGAAAATAAATCACAAAAAGTCAAGTCTCCGGTGAATAATCTCGAATTAACATATTACATTAGTCTTAGCAGCCAACACCATCTGTTTCAGTTTATTATTTACCTCAATCTGAGTTTCCATTTCTGTTTTCCTCAAAGTTTTCCCATTTTCTTGAACTTGCTTCTCATAATTATCAGAAATCTGCTTATTTATCTTCACAGTAAGTTTTGCGGACGTGCTATCAAGTTCTTGCAAAACTTTTGATATGTCCAAAACAAGCCGTTCTGCTAGAGTACGCGAAAAATCTTCTCTTATTACAACACGTAACACCGTAATATGTTGTGCATCAGCTGGCATTGTATAAGCAGGAACAATCCACCCAAAACGTCGTAGCATATCCGATATGTCAAATTCAGTGTAATGAGTATGGTCTTTCAGAGAGAATGCTACCAATGGAACTCCTTTGTCCTTTGATACAATGTTAAATCGATCAATCTTTTCGATCCCTGTCTTAAGTACTATTGCATTTTCGCTACAGTTCTCCATGATGTTACGGTAACCCTGTTAGGCCAAAAATATGCTTATAAGTTTTCGGTCTCTAATCCAAGAACGAATTTAGCAGTTCCAGTCGCGATTAATAATTTGACTATAACGAATATATCATACATTATCAATTTTTCTTATCTAGAAACATAATTTGAATAACTTGTAACCTTACCTCAATTCCTAAGCGGATAAGTTGATAGTACTGAGCGATAACTTGACTGGAACCCTTGGAGAAGTTGAGGGTAAAGGTGGGTTGATCAGTTCCCAAGTAGTTGATATGAAAAATAAGTTCTTCTGGCAAGTCGTCTTTTGTCCTCCAGATCGCCCAACCAATCCCAGCATATACAAGACCATATTTGTGACCACTGACGTTTATACTTTTCACCAAAGGCAAACGGAAATCCCATTCTAGTTCCGGGTAAATGAATGGTGCAATGAATCCCCACTCGCTGCATCAACGTGAATTGGGTATCCCACCTGCAAATGCACCAAAAGATTAATTATGTGATACCGATGGGAAGTGGCCTAGATCCTGTAATGTTAATTATGTGATATGGATGGGAAGTGGACCTTTGGAAACAGTTTAAAGATAAACAAGCAAAATAAAATGTACCCAGTAATCTTGTTCTTCTCAAGCAAGAGATCATTCAAGAGCTTAACGTCTTCGAATTCTCCATTTAAGGTTGAGCCGAGGATCGCAGCTACACAGATGGTATTCTCATCCACCATTTCAACAGCCTTCGTTGGATCCATCACATAGTAACCCTCACTAAGTTTCACTTCTTTAAGCTCTACCTCGAAATACCTTGCAAACTTCTCCCAGCAGACTTGAACATTGGCACCAGTGACAATGTTGGGTTTGTCGCAGGATTTACCCTGAGCTTTCATCTTATTTTGCCATTTCCTCTTGAATGCTAATCCAGCTAGCATTATTGCCTCAGATGATCCAACTGTCCCGACTCCTACTGCAGCTTCAGAGTCTCCAAGTGGTGCGTTGAATAGATGGGCAATCATATTCACACAGCGGTTCTATACAGAAACACAAAAGTCGACGAATTAGCTAACATCAAGTTGTCGTTTTTCCACTTCCCCACCATAAACATCTGAAACAAAACAAATTGCCAAAAGCAAGAGTATATATGTGATTACCTGAAGCTCAGTTGTAACAGGGTATTCATCCATGTCAACATAGTTCTTGTTAACAGAATCCATGATAAGCTTATTACATTCAGGTTCCATCCAAGTTGTCACAAAGGAAGCAAGATTCAACCTAGGATTTCCATCCAACATCAGCTCATCGTTAATGATCTGATATGCAGCTTCCTTTGGGATTGAGTCTTCCGACATCTTAAACCTGATCCAAGTAATTAACACAAAATTAGCTAAGGCGCGCTTGCATAAGTTGAAACTGCCAGACTAAGCCGCTGGCCTAGTCAACTATCTTTGACTGGGGCACCCGCCCCAACCAAATGTTTGACCTTTTTTTAAAAAAATTTCCTCTCGTTCAGACAAAAAACCAACTTATATTCCAAACCATTTGGGGGAAAAAATCATAAGAAAATAAATAATCCAACACCAACATCATCAAGAAAAGTATATTACGGAGTACCTGGGAAGAGAAGTTCGAACATATCGAGAAGCGAAGGTCGAATGAATTGAAACATCAGAATCCGAAGCAGTCTTTGACAAAACCATTTTTGATTTTCAATTCCAAACCAAACAGAATATAGCAGTGATGAAGAAAGAGAGACTGCAAAGATGATGAACAAGAAGAAGAGGAAGTATGAAGTGGTTTGTTATAGAATGCTGAATCCGGCCCCTATTTATATAGTTTAATGTCTTGATGGCGAAGGTGAAAACCAGACAGGGTACGACTGGTTTACATATATAGATTCTTACCTTCAAATGATTCTTTCTTTCCTAGGGGTTTCTTTTTTTTCTTTTCATTTCTTGTTTTTCAAGTACAAAGACCGCTAATAATAAAAGAAATATACCATTAACGGGGACAAGTGGTAAAAGCACGCGCACCCATAGTTTCAATTTTGGGAAAATCAAATCATAACCACCCACCGACAGCCTTGTTTCAGTTTAAAGAAAGAATTATTCGAACACCATGCAATGATCCACGATCTTGGTCCATTTTGTTTGGTGCATGCATGCATGCATAACCTGTATACCCTAATTTCTATTGAATATGGAGATTTGTTTCCCCGTAAATGAGTATCACATGAAAGATACTTGCAAAAGAACTCTTTTAAAGCGACTAATTATAGCGAAAAAGTCTGAAGCAAAGCCTTATTAATAATTTAAAACAAAAACAGAGTCTTGGGTTGAAATTCAAACGTACATAAATAATGAATATTATTGTGTGTGGATGCAAGATGGATGACCATGCTTTCCCTGGGTTTAGCTGTTTCACAAAGGTTCTGATTCTTCTGAAGGCTTTCTTGTGGAGGAGATTTTGCTGTGGGGTTGAACCACTTAGTCATTTCCTTTCACAATGAAAATACCCAGCTTGGTCATTCCAGAGGCTGACTCTTTGGTCAAATTTGGTTTGCAAAATAGTTTTTTCCTACTATTTTACCGGTGTGCAAATAATCAGCTTTCTATATTCTCCAAAATCAAATTTTCAAAAGGACACTTAAAAGAAACACAAAATATTTTATTCTTGTTATCGAGGAATATATCAACAGTTTATTAGATTTGATAATCTTATTTCATAATCACTGGCTAGGATTCTCAACAACACTTCCGGCACAAAAGTTAGCGTACCAAGGTAAAAAAGTTCAAAAGATGTGTGTGGTTAGGATGAAGTTGGCTAGAACCTAGGTGTGTTTAGGTTTGGCATACAGTGCGTCAGGAGTGCGTCGAGCCTGGTTCCGAAAAGAAAATCACCAAAGCTAGATGTTAACACAGTCGAAAAAGAGTTCCTCCTAAGGTGGACTGCTCTCGTCTAGAAGATTGCCATACCTTTACGAATTTGTATGACTTGTCATTTTTCTTGCATGATTTACTACACCACGTATATATATTCTAGATGAACTCCAGCATTATTTTAATGGAAGTGCCATCAAGAAATCATTTCACTCGATTTATTTATAAATTGGACTCCACTTCGCATTGGTCTTGATTTGATTATACTCCACATGGGTTTTAATCTTTTTTATGCGGCTAGCCAAAACAAAATGAAGTGTTGGTGGAAACTGTATTATATATTTTTTAAATAAAAAAACTGTATCATGAAGATGACTCTATAGTTTGCTCTGTTTCACTTGAACAATCCCTATCTGTTGGGTTGTAAATAGTACCTGATGGAGCTCGAGTAGGAAGTAAAGATCGATCCAGATTAAAATCCAATATAGCACCTATAATATACAAGGAATGTATCAAATTGATTCTTTTATTAAAAATTAAAGGGATCAAATTTGAATCATGGAACTATAGTGAAATATGATCAACCGGCATTTACCTCTCTGAATTTTGGTGGTTGGCTGCTCTTTTGCGTGCTCTCTTTTTTCTAATAAATTCTTTATTTTACTGAGCAAAAAAAAAAAAAACATTTACCTCTCTCAAACATCTGTATATTTATCTATACCGTATGTAATAGCATACATAGTTGCGGTCATGTCTGTAGAGTGAGCTGTGTGTTAAGGTCAAGTTGTAAGCGTGTGCAGTGTACGCGAGAAGTGTAACTGAGAATTGAGGTGAGAGAGAGAGCAATATAAACTCAGTCTGTCCTGTAAACAGAATTATGTTTCTTATTCAATTTGAACCTCCCTTAGCTTCTTGTGAGGCTTTTTGGGCTTTTTTTTTTTTTGAAAGTAAGATAGAATACCAAAAGAGCGTTAATCCTTCGATTCAGTCCCATTTGAAATGGTGAGTGAATCAGCCGAATGAACAGCATCTGAAGAAGATACAGCAATGTTTTGCGGATTACAACCCGAGTTGTGCTTTGTGAGTCATAGGAAATTGAAGGTGCTAAAAATAAAGGTACGAGAATTTAACCAACAGGCGCGGTGTTTTCTTTTCTTCCTTTCTTAGCTAAACAATCAAGCACGTTATTTGCCTGCCTATTTACATACTTAAAACAAAAAAAAAAGAGATAAGATTTTTTGCTTAAAGCACTTCCTCTAAGATAGCCATGCTTTGCCATTGAACTGAAGGCTGATTTTCCTCGAAGATAGTTGATAGTAGCCCGATTGTCTCCCTCTATGACCGGGTTTTGCAAATTGTTTTGTATGGCCCATTTAGTAGTATGTAGGAGAGCTAGTGCTTCGCTTCTTTTCATTTGTTGAAGCCTCGAAGAATCCCATTCTTTGCTCCTGTGCACTGTGCCTGTACAATTCGAAGAACACACCCAAAACCGGAGTTAGCATTTTTAGAAACCCAAGAAGCGTCTTAATTCAATTTATTGGTATCAGTTGCAGGGTATGTCCAAGTATGTTGTAAGACAGTGTTCTTAGGCTGTTGCATATTAATATTCTTTGTACTCTGTGGATGCCAATAAGAAAAATGTCTTGCAATATCACTAGCTAATTGAGCAGGAGTTCTCTCTTGTTTTTCAAAGATTCTTAGACACCTTTCTTTCCATATGAACCAGCATTTTGTTGCTTCCAAGGCCATGGAGATGGAATTGATGTCCCCTGGCAGCCATTCATTATACTTATCTAAGAAAGAATTAGTATTAGAGATAGAAGATACTCCCTGATTTGCCATTGGTGTAGTTTCCCAGATAGCTTTAGCATAGGAACAATCAAAGAATAAATGGTAAGTAGATTCAATTGCCTGTTTGCATAAAATACACTGAGTTTCTACATCAAGAACGGATCCTAATTTCTCCCTAGTTGGTAGTGTGTTTTGCAGACATTTCCAAGTAAAAAGTTTAATTCTTTGAGATGTATCCATCCTCCATAGCCCGCTTGAGAAATTCTTGGTTTTGAGTTGAGACTGATCCCAAGGGGTTAAGAAGTTTAGCATACAGAGATTTGACAGAAAACTCCCCATTTATGGTGAGCATCCATCTTAATTTATCACTTCTCAACTTACCTTCGGCTGAAGAAGAAAGTCTAATACTTAGAATTTCTTCTACTAAAGAACTGTCAAAAAAAGAGTTCAGTAAAGATTCATTCCACTTTTTCGTGTCTCGATCAATTAGATGGACACAAGTGTTATATTTGAAAATGGGTTATTGTGTTAGCCGAGAGGTTGATCCCTATTAGGGATCCATTTATCATCAGTTGATGGAGGAGCCATCCCCCACTTCCCAAAAACTATATTTCTTAATATGTTCTATTCCTTGTAAAATACATTTCCAGATCCAAGAAGTAGAAGATTTTTTCTTAGAGTGTAAAGCACCAGTTTTTTTAAAGTATTTTCCTTTCAAAATTTTAGCCCATAAGTCATCTGGTCTACTCACAAGCCTCCATGCTATTTTGCTAATCATTGCATGATTAACCTTATTAGCTTCCTTGAATCCCAAACCCCCCTGATTAATTGGATTACATAAAAAGTCAAAAGCTTTTATGTAAATGCCTTTGGAGTTGGTATCTTTCCCCCACCAAAAGTCTCTTTGAATATCATTTATTCTTTTCGTAATTTTTTTTGGTAAAACAAAGCAGCCCATACTAAATATAGGCATGCTCGAAAGAATTGCTTTATTTAAGACTATTTTGCTAGATTGAGAAAGGACTTTTGCTAGCCATTGTTTTACCCTGTGTTCCATCTTTTCAATTATGGTGTCAAAAGTTTTAAGTTTTGATCTGTCAACAAAGAGTGGCATTCCTAGATGTGTGTCTTTAATGTTAATTCTCTTTATTTTTAGCATTCTAATGATAATACCTTGATGTTTATGATGGACTTTTTTACTAAAGAAAAGCCTTGATTTGTCAAAATTTATAACTTGTCCTGAAGATATACTAAAGAGGTTTATAGCTTCTAATAGATTCTTGCAACTACCTAAATCAGCTTTAGTGAATAACAGTAAATCATCAGCGAAAAACAAATGAGAGATAGGAGGAGATTTAGGTGTTAACTTAATACCCGGGACCTGTTTAGTTTCTTCAAGATGACATAGAAGTCTAGAAAAAACTTCCATGCACATAATGAAAAGATAGGGAGATAATGGATCTCCCTGTATGATTCCCTTAGAGGGAGTAAACTCTTTCCCAGGACTTCCATTTAATAAGACAGAGATAGTAGGCGTTGAGATGCACTGGAAAATTAAGTTGCACCAATGTTCGAGAGAAAGTTTCGAAAGATTGTAAAGTTTTGATTAGAAATTTCCAATTAACCCTATCGAAGGCCTTAGACATGTCTATTTTTGCTCCTATGTTTCCAATTTTCTTTTTTTTTTTTTCATAGAATGGACGATCTCATGAGCAACAATAATGTTGTCTGAGATTTGTCTAGAAGACAGGAAAGCAGATTGAAGAGGGGAAATAATATTTTCTAGTGATTTTTTGAATCTGTTGGCTAAAATTTTTGTTATTACTTTATATGGGGTGTTGCAAAGACCAATAGGTCTGAAATCTGCAGGAGTTTTTGGAGTTTTAGTCTTGGGAATAAGAAATAGAAATGTTTTGTTCAAGTCTTTGTGAAGAATACCATTCCTAAAGAAATCTTGAACTACTGAAATCAACTGTGGTCCAACTAATGCCCAATCATGTTTAAAAAAACTCACAGGAAAACCATCTGGTCCTGGGGCTTTATTATGTTTTAGTTTCTTAACTACTTCCCAAATTTCTTCTGAACTTGGAATAGCAGATAAGAATTTGTTTTCATCTTCAGATATGCAAGGTTGCACATGCTTGAAAATTTCAGTATCTAGTTCAGTAGAGGAATCAGTGAAAAGGTCGGAGAAATAAGATGTTAAAACACCTTCAATGTCTTGCCTAGAAGAAACTACTTTGTTGTCTCTATCTTGTATACAGTCTATATTATTTCTTTTTCTTCTTTTTAAAGTAGTTACATGAAAAAATTTAGTATTTCTTTCCCCTAAAGCAATGGTATTGTTTCTAGATTGTTGTTTAGCAATCTCCTCTTGAGTATCATACAAAGTTTCTAGTTCTAGCAATTTTTTGTTTAAGAGCAAGGTATTATTGGTGTCTAAAGTTTTGGCAGAAATGCAGTCTATTTGTTTTAGTAACATTTTTATTTTCTTATTTGGTCTACCAAAAACATTTTTTTCCGGTAGTCAAGTTTTTACCTAGGTTTGAGATGTTGTTAAGTAAGTCTACAGCAGGGGAGGACACACTCATATTCCAGCACTTGTTAATAACTTCTAGACAAGTAGGTTCCTTTAACCAAGTATCATAAAACTTGAAAGTGTGGTTCTGACTTGAGTTGTTAGAGGTGATAGTTAAGCAAATTGGACCATGATCAGACCCAATTGCTACTAAATTTTGAAGAGTGGCTCCTTGGAATTCCAAATTCCATTCAGCATTAGCTAAACCTCTATCTAATCTTTGTTTGATGTTGGCTGCTCCCTTTCTTTTGTTATTCCAAGTGAAGATATTTCCTTTATATCCTAAATCTTCCAGACCTGTTCTATTTATTAGATTTAGTAAATGTTCTACTTTTTTTCTTTCAAATGGCAGACCCCCTTCCTTTTCCTCACTATTGAAAATAAAATTTAGATCTCCTATTACTAACCAGGGCATTTGGGTACTGTTAACTCTTAAGGCTATCTCTTCTAAGTAACTCAAAATTTCTAATTTATGCTCATGCTTAGGGGCACCATAAAAACAGGTTAGAAGCCATTCTTTTGAGTTGAAGTTGTTTTTTACTATGACATTTATCATGTTTTGATTCCATTCCACTATCTCAAAGTGGAAACCATCAACCCAACCAATTGCTAGACCTCCAGCTATTCCCACTGGATCAACAATGTGGGTATTAGGGAAGTAATTTAGAGTTCTTCTTATTAAACATCTCTTTGATTTAGTTTCAGAAAGAAATAAGATGTCAGGTTTTTCTAATTCAAGCAAAGTTTTCAAATGTTGTTGTGTTTTTTTTCTGGCCACACCCTTGTGTGTTCCATGCCAGAATCTTCATTATACGATAAAAGCAAAAAACAATAAAGGCAAAAAACATGCGCAGATTTAAGTACTCGAGTCTATTGAAAACTCAGCTTATAAGCCTAAACTAAGAGGCAGGCTAATGTGTTTTAGTAATGATAAGAGTAACTAAGATCTAATCATGTAAGCATGAAGGGGAAGCAGGAAAGTTGTAAAGCATAACACAAGATAAAACAAAGGATTATCTTAAATAAAAGGGTTCGACATCAAAAGCTTGAGGGAAATACAACCTGATCTGCAAGAAACAATTAGGGACCCTCAAGCTTTTGTTACCTGTATTCTAATGTGAAGTCTTGTTTGTTAATATAATAGAGAGCACTTGTTGGAGTCAGTACCGGAAAACTTGAGCACATACTAAGCAACGACAACTCAATAGCTAGGTCCAGATTTCTTTTTTAAAAATTTATTAGCAGAGGAGCAAGTACAACACTATTCTATTTTAAATTTACTGAGAGAAAGGATTAAACAGGACTTACCTGGGAGTTGTTTCGGGTTAGCTTATCTTGGATCAGGGATTGAGATATTAAAATTTTGAATTTCTTCGACCACTCAAGGGATAAATTTAGGTTGAAAATGTTCTTTTTCCAACTTTCAAGAAACGACAACACGACTAATTCCAGAAAAGGGCAGATTAGAGGGCCAAGCAGAAAATGAAATAAAACAGGTTTAACAAATATGAGGTGAATTTTCTCCAAATCCAAAGTTTCAAAATTTTATTTTATTTTATTTTAAAAAAAAACTTGCGATCACAAAACCAAATTAGAACATTTGTGCTAAATAGTTGTTAGGTCTCTTCTAATTTGGGGGTCTCTTCTAATTTAGAACATTTATTTTATTTTATTTTATTTTATTTGTGCTAAATAGTTGTTAGGTCTCTTCTAATTTGGCTTTTTGGGCTTTGGGGTTTCATTTGTTTCTCCTTTTCTTTCTTACCATTTGTCTGATGGTGTAGCTTTGCTATTGTGTTTCTTTAGCCTCTTTCTTAATATATTTTCTATTTACTGAGCAAAATAGGAAAAAAAAATCAATATTGTCCTTCACAGATAAGAAATTTGTTTTTCCTCCGAGCTCCAATAAAAAATGGATGATAGTTTGATTATTGACGGAACCAGGAATTTATATTTGGGGGTTAAAATCTTTTTCCCACTAGACGAATCATTACTATGCCAGGATCACTTTCGATGGACCAAACCTTTCGTACATATGGATTATTGCGGTGTTTGTCCGTCGAATAGACTATTGTAGATAAGGGAATCAAATCTTTAAACTACAGGGACATCCTATCGTTAGATATTACCTACAAATTATTGCTAACTAACTTACAAATGTTATTGGCGCGTACATTGA
The DNA here is from genome assembly GCA_023531295.1 of Papaver armeniacum. Taxonomy (NCBI): domain Eukaryota; kingdom Viridiplantae; phylum Streptophyta; class Magnoliopsida; order Ranunculales; family Papaveraceae; genus Papaver; species Papaver armeniacum. The sequence goes on from JAJJWW010003425.1 coordinate 18,344, forward strand.
ACCAAAAGTATTTTAATGTGTCATTTAAGTGGGCATATTACCCTATGAATGTGAACTCCATAGGTTATACTAACGAGAGAGTAAGGAAAAGATCACTCTAATTAACGAGAAACAATACGCAAAGATTGGTCAGGTTTTGTAAAAAAGACACTCCCTTTGATGGGACTACAAAGTTATTTGGATGAAAATGTCTTACAAGGATCAAAGATTCAAGAAAATATTTAGGATAATTTTTGCTTTCCTTTGAACAATATGAAATACAATATAGTCAACGGAAAATGGGTCATTTGTCCAAAAAAATTTAAAACACGGTTCAAATGGACGAGTAAAAATTAGTATGGGTGAAATGGACAAAAAAAAAAAAAACAAGGATGAAACTGGATTCATCCTGACTTAAACTTAAAAAATAGCAAGGATGAAACTGGATGCATCCTGTGTAAAATAAAAATAAGAAAAAAATATTTGAAAATGGACGGGATGAAACCGGTTACATCCTGCCTATTTTTAAATTTTTGTCCATTTAAACAGTATCTAAATCTGACTGTCCTTGTCACCCAGAAAATGTTGTTTTTGGTCTTTTTAACCAATTTTGTGTATAGTCAAGCACTGCCATTTACTTATATTTTCTATGATCCATCTATTTGTTTAGTCCGTAAGCAGTAGGATTGGATTTTTCAACCTGATAATTGAGAGTTGGGACTTCAGCACTTCCACAATTTTTTATTTCCTTTTGGAGAACTGCGGGAAATGGATGGAATAATACAGATTTAATCGAAAATGAAACTGATCAGTATTTCATTTTTTGTATCAATATTGTTCGAGCAGTACTTCTAGTTTCCAAACTATCTAATTACTGTACTAATAAAAGTTTCAACTACAACGTTTAGCTTTCATTTCTTGCTTCAAAAAAAAAAAAAAAAAAAAAACTACAACGTTTAGCTACGGTCTTTTTTTTGTAACTAATGGGCTAACTCAAAACTTACCTGGGCTAATTATTTTTTTTTCTGACTAATTACAACGTCCAACACAAGCTTGTACATATTTTGGGGTGGGCTACAGTCAGTGATTGTTTTCACTAATTCACAGCAATTCCGACACACTGGCTAAGAGTTGGATGCCTTTTGACCCAAATGGCAGAATTCATGCTTTGATTAAGGATATTTACCTTTTTCCCTCAAAATTTCTTCCCAAATTTTCTCATTTTGGCTAAAAGAAATTGTAAACCAAAGCTCATAGCATTTCTTAACTATTTCCCTAATTTGGTCTAAAGATATTGTAAATCGACACCCAGATCATTTCTCAGCAGGCTCTATCCTACTGTAGAGGTCTTGACTATTTTAGACGTTTACCATATTCTTAAAAATATGGAAAAAATCACAACTCCAATTGTTTTCGGTTCAACCTATTGTTTCGACACAGTTTCCTCCAATATCTCATATGCTTTGATCTTTAATTACCTTGAGTTTGCTTACTTTCATAACCACTGCCACATAGAATCGCATTATGAAATGAAATTAGAAGAACCTATTTATTTCCCTGAATGAGCCATGTCATAGAAATTACATGCTAAACAACAAGAAGAAAACAGAGTGCCTAATCAACATGAAATTATTGTGATCTTTGAAAATAAAATTATAAATTCATAAATTTCTCAAAGATTTAATTTCATTACCTCCACGGTTAAGATGGCTAATTTAATTTCATTACCTCTTCCAAAGATTTAAAATATTAGAAACCCCCTGTCGTCAACTATTCATCCGTTTCCTGGTTAGCTGACTTAGCAAGCAAATTCAGAATTATTTTTTTAGGAGACCAATAGTTCACAACTCATGATCCAAAAACCTGACTGTCGGATTCAATACACCATAGATTTCCTTCTTTCCAAAAATGAGTTGGGCTCAAGGATTTCTTCTTCGAAAATTTGTATTTATCACCTCCAATCGTAGATTACTATGAACTTCCTTACGCTACACAGCAATTTAAGCTATGAAGGTTTTAACCGCAGTTGTCATCATGGTTTTTAACTCTCTTAATTAACCCGTCGACTCAGTATAATTGACATGGCATCATCCAGAGCGACATACGTGCCAGTATGCTACTTAACAAAGTATGTTCGTTAACAAAGTGTTGCTGGAACATCATTCTCATTGACACTCGTTTTTAATTCTTAAACAATCATATATAGCTTCGGAAAGCTGTGAGCATCACTAGAGGTTCAACTATAAAAAGCAATGCGAATGGTTCGTTGAATGGGTAGTATTAATTTCAATTTCCATGTATTTCTTGTCTTGAAGAAATATTTTGCATACGTTTGAAAACAATGCGTCTACACCATAAACCATATATTAACTGAATATTACCCGTCCATTTCCATCTTGTTTCCAAACTACACTTCCATTGTTTAGTTCCCATTTTCCATTCACTTTGGAAATAGTCTTGAGTGGCCAATTCATGACTATATTTCCTACAAATTTCTCAAGGGTTATTATGTGTTCCTCCACGGTTAAGATGGCTAATTTAATTTCATTACCTTTTTCAAAGATTTAAAATACTCCCTCTGTTTTTGTTTTTGGAAAAGAGATACTTTCACTTTTTCATTTTAGCCTAAAAATAGACTAATTTGAAAAAAATGAAGGTATCTCTTTTCTAGAAACGAAGGGAGTATTAGAAACCCCTGTCATCAACTATTCATCCGTTTCCTGGTTAGCTGACTTGGCAAGCAAATTCAAAATTATTTTCTAGGAGACCAATAGTTCACACTCATGATCCAAAAACCTGACTGTTGGAATTCACTACACCATAGATTTCCTTCCCTCAATTAATCCCTCAACTCAGTAAAATTGACATGGCATTATCCAGATCGACATATGTGCCATTACGTAATATTATCTTCAAAGTATGTTCGTTAACAATTGTTGTTGGAGCATCATTCTCATTGACACTCGCTGTTAATTCTTAAACAATCATATATAGCTTCGGAAAGCTGTGAGCATCACTATGGATTCAACTTAAAAAAAAAAAAGCGAATGGTTCGCTGAATGCATCTACACCATAAACCATATACTGTATAGCACTAAAAATAAAAAATGGGAACATCGACCACGCACAAAATAACCGGACAAATATGATTCTGCCGGAGTATCACTATATAGATAGCTTTTTCAACCTTACAAATCAAGATAACATAATTTCAGGGCTTCATCGTTATTTTAGGTAAACTATATCATGCATACAGTTCTTATTTGAGAAGCTCCAATAATTAGCTGAACCTTAACGTGGGCAAAACACAACCCTGTAGTTTGTACCACCAGGGCAAGTAAAAGTACTAGTCGGGTCGTCCTTCGGGTAACTATAAGCATCGGGGCATCTTTCCTTGAAAAATCTTGAGAAATCAGTGGGTCCACAGCTGCCTGAATTGCAACAATACTGGTCAGTTTTGAAAACTGTGCATGGGTTATTACAGCCACCTGGTGCTCGTAGTTGACTTGGACACTGCCCGTTGATATCCGCTGTGCATTTGATACCCCGACAACCACTAGTAGGGCTAAAGTCCATGGGTATGTTAAATCCATCAACAAGAGAAATATCAAAGAAATCTAGGTTATTGAATTGGTTTAGTGCATATTCTGCTAGAGTATTTGGCGGTTGACCAAAGCTGGTACATTGGAGAAGTCCATTACAATCACCAGTTTCGCATCTGCCACGGCCGCTACCATCGAAGTTACAATTTGTTCGTCCCCATATGCGGGCTTGTCTCGTTCCAGCAGGTGCATTAATTGTCCACCGTTCGTTGGGTCCTAGTCGTCGGCCACCACCAACTGGTACAGCCGCTGCCCAGACTGGAAAATTACATTGGTTTAATATGTCGAAGGTGGCTGCTTGAGTGATTGCCGTGAAAGAAAACAATGAAAACAAAAGGATTGGAAAGAAAACGAGGGAATGTAGAGTTTTCATGTTAATTTATGAGCTTGAAATTGGTTGTAGGAATTGAATATCTCAAACGCACATTTATACACGATTTTTGGCTTAGGTGAAGGGTCTATTCAACGCAGAAGAAAATGGGTATTACCGTATGAGTCACTCTATACAAGACATGACTTTGGAAAATTGTGAACGTTATCTATATGTTCAATACTAATACCTTGACTCGAGTTAAGGTACATAGAAAAAACGGTATAAGATGTCTCATGCCTTTGTTTTATGCGCTATATCGATCCTAAAGTTCAATCAATCCTTATCAGGGCTGTACTACAATCCTAAACTCTGACGAGTTACGTTCTAGATTTTGTGTTCTATTAAGTCTTGCACGAGGGCGGCTTGTTCTAATAGAATCAAGTCTACAAAATCTTATATGCTATATCGACCCTAAAGTTCAATCAATTCTTATCAGGGCTGTACTACAATCCTAAACTCTGACGAGTTACGTTCTAGATTTTGTGTTCTATTAAGTCTTGCACGAGGGCGGCTTGTTCTAATAGAATCAAGTCTACAAAATCTTAGTGACTTGGTCTGATTGAATCAAATCTTCAAAAGAATGCTCTACAAAAAATAATAACTTGTAGTATCCATATTTGAAAATGCAAGAATTAGTTAAACAAGATTAATGGAAAATGCATGATTTAGTCTCAATCTTCTCATTCACTGTGTGCATATGTAAATCAAAGTATACATTATTCTTTTCAACATGCTAAAAGAGAGAAGAAGATATTGTGACCATTCCGATGATTTTAGACATTTCTTAAACAATTTGGAACTTTTTTTTGGGAGGGGGGCAGAGATCATTTAGTAAGGAGGCAAAAAAAAAAAAAAAAAAAATTGCTTTCACTTTTTGGGGGCAAAGATCATTAAGGAGGCAAGAAAAGATACTAAAATGCTTTCATTGAGAGTTGAACTCAAGACCTCCCGCTTACTAAACGGGTGCTCTAACCAACTGAGCTATGAAAGCTTGTTGAACCAAAATAGTTTTGGTGCTTACAATTTTATCGATATGCAATTTAAAATGAAAATTTATGGTACAAAATACAGGATCAGGTCTCAGTGTCTCAGACTCTCATGTCATTTCTCAGATGAAATGGGAAAACAATATTACTCTAACCAGTTTCAATTTTCTAATCCCAACTCTTATTCCGTCATAGTTTCCCAACTTCTCATTTTCTTTATTTTCCATTTCTTTTAAAAAAAAAATAAATAAATAAATTCTTGACTTTTTTTTTTCCATCGACGGTCCTTGATTTTGCTTACTTCCATAAACACTGACAAAGTGTTCTCTTATATTTTTTTTTCTTTTCTTTTTCTGAATTACAATATAGTTCACATGAGATATCATCTCACCGAAATTACATGCTACATGGAAAATGAAATCAACAGCCGCAAAAACATGGAGTGCGAAAATAATGCCAAGCTAATGTGAACATTGAAAATAGAAACATAATTCCATGTATACCCAAATAAAACTTTGAAGTTAGATTAATTTGATAAATTTCTAAAAAGTACAACATTTTATTGTTGCCACTTTGAAAATAATTTTGCCAACTAATATTAATTTGTCAACATGCTTTCGCGGTTTCTCCCTTTCTGTTGTCTGAATTGAATGTTTGAATTTCATGCTAAATCGTAGCTAGTACGTATGACATCGTAAGCATGCATGTAATTGTTGATGGAAGAGGAAGAGATTCATTGAAAATGAGGTACTTGAACCAAATGTAATTCATTGAAGAGTCATCGACAACTCATTTCACTCATATTTTTTTTTTTTTTTTTTTTTTTTTTTTTTTGTAATTCAATTTTCATTAATGGAATCATGATTACATGGATCTCAAGTACATCAAATTGAAAAAGTAACAAAAAACAACACGCTTGTAGCGGTACATGATTGAAAATTCCGACAAGGAAAAGAGAAGGAATTCCAAATACTGACCTAGTACAAGAATGCAAGAACCGATTGAATCGGAGAGAAGATGGTCACCATAACATTTAAGGACCATTTGATAAATCGTCTTCCTGATGAAGTAATGCTCCAATGGTATAGGAGTAATCTGCAAATTTGTTGACAGGAGAATCGAGAGTAACTTTAATCCCGCGATGGACTTGAATAAACATATAATCAAAGATCAAGTAACCATTAGAATAATTAAAAGAGAATCACCATGAAGGTGAAGACAAGAATCACCATGAAGATGAAGACAAAAATCACCATGAAGGTGAAGAAAATAAGCCTAATAGGAAAAAAATCATTTTATTCTAAAACTAAAACACGAAAAAAAACTAAAATACTTGCTCAGATCTAGACCCAAATGGACTAGATCTGAGCAAGAAGATAAAATTGGTTTATTTACTTTTTTTTCTCTAGAGAGGTGGAGAGAGGGGGGGATGAAAGGTGTTTTCACTCCTTGTTGGTCTATGTATAACATACCCATTCCATTCCGTTGTTTATTTTGTCGCATTTATATATGAATCTTCCGCTATGTATAAACAAATGAGATGCTGGGGAAACCTGCACTTATATAAATTTTTTTGATGCTTACAAGAAACTGGTTGGCAATTTCGCAACAAGATGAGCGCTCACACCCTGTGAAAAACAGACCTTCATAAACACCAATGTGTCATTACAAATTTCACTCAATATGGTGACAACAAACACACTGAAGTTGTAACCAAGAATTGTGCATTTGCGAGTAATTTCTCTAGAGATGGGTTGACCTGGTGTGACGTTATGAGAGCCACCACCAGAGAACATCGAAATTCCTGTAATGTGCAAAGCATGTGTCTCAGCCATTCTTCTAATAATATATTAGAATATTAGCCGGTCTCGTATTAGAGTCAATGTCTGACTGAAACCCCAAAGCAACTTCTTTAAGAGACGCTACACCAGATTTGAAACAGATGTCGGCAAGTACGTCTCGAACTAAGTCATGCCTAAACTTGACAGCTTCGTCGCTCACACAATGCATGGTCTCCAAAAACATCCATCAAATTTCCCCAATTTGGAAAAGGATTATTGGGGTTGAAAAGTGGTATAGCTACTCTGTAACACAATACACACCTAAATTGTCTCGGCCCTAAACATTGATTTAGCCTATCAATAGGTATGGACATCAAATAATCCTAAGCATCAGCAGTTTTATTATGTTCCCATAGTATTGAATCTCTCTCAGTCATCGCAAACCTCTCTGGTATCATCTTTACCAAAGCATTAATTAAAGAAATGTGCTACCAATCAAGGTCTTTATAGAACGGGGGCGGTTTCATTGATGTGATGGTCTGATGCAGTTTTACAAGTGGTAAGTATAGGGATTCGATTCTCGGACTTGGGAAGTTGTTCATTTTAGGACTTACTTAAATAAAATACTAAAACTAGCAAATAAAACAAAGGATGATAACAATATTGAGAGATTACTGGGAATCAGGATTTCACCAAACTCTTTTTCTGTGGTTCAATATTAATTCTTGGACAATAACAGCTCCAAAAATAATAATTATTGACCCTTAATCTTTGCCAAGGTAGATTTTATAAAATATTAATTGTAAATGGTAAGCATGGATTATCAAAACACCTAAGCTAAGCATAACCCATCAAACTAAATCACAACTAATTAATTTAAAATCATAATTCAAATTATATTAATGCAAAAGTCGTAAAAAGAATTAAATAAAGTTACCACAGTGATGAGAATTGGCTTCCTCCGTCATCCCAGTGATGGGGTTTAGCTCCTCATGGTGAAAACACGTTCAAAATTGATATTCATAGCTCAAAAAGTGCTTACAAGAGGTGAAAAATAATAAAGCAGTGAAATCGCAACGGATATAAGTGTTGCAAGACACTGTTACAAGAACGATAAAATTTTTTTATGTAGCAAGATAAACGACTGCCTCTGCGAGTCTATTCTTCGTGTTCTTGATAACGACACTTCTTTCTGTCGTCTGCAACTCTTCCTTCTTCTTCTCTGATGCTGCTGCGATTCTTCTCTGCATCCTTGTTCTTAGCTCTGCCGCTACGCCAAACTCCCGACCATTCTTTCTAGGACTCGTACCAACCATTTTATACACGGAAGTGCAACTAAATATCGATATTCTCTTTCTTTCCTTCGACCAAAAGTCTCGGGTTTTCTTTCTCTCTTTATCTCTTCTACACGTCTCTGGAAGTAATATCATCTGTCAGATGATAGAATCAAATCACTAGAATATATTCTCTCCGCCTCTTCACGTATGTTTCCAAATATACACCATGAAATTTTCGTGACTTTCCCTTTCCCTGATTCACCGAGATATGCATGGAAACTTGTTTTTCTGCGTATCTAAATCTTATACCATCCCTGTTTTAGCTTAACAGGGTTGTTGCAAACCTTTTCCGTGCAAATCTCCCTTAAATTATCGTCCAATTCTTTGCCATAAGCTCAAACAAACCCGAGAAAACTCATTCTCCTGTGTTGTCGAGAACCAACTATCCAGCCCAATTTACGCCATAAAAATAATCACACCAGCCCTGTTTAGCTAAATCAAGTCCAACCCAACCTTATTTGGCGATTGAATCTCCTTCAAAATCGCTTAAAAATCAAACCCTAAACTGTTCTCGCTGCAAAAGCCTTTCCCGCCAAAATTCAAAGTTTAAACGAAGAAGGTGGATTCCCCCTATCTTGTGCGGGTCTGCCAATAGTACTTGCCTTAGAAATGGATGCCCCTTAGTAATTTGGGTACCCCTTATCCAAAATGGGGGTCCGTATAGTAATTTTCTCCCACGAGCGCAAAAATCACTTTTCGAGCCAATTTCGCCGCAAAAGCTTATTTCCTCCAAAAACACCTGCAAAGACATAAAATACCAAAATAAGCGCAAAATCGAGTACTAACATTACAGAGAATTGAAACTAAAATTGACACATAAATGCGTCCATCATGGTCAGAGGAGGGTAAACCACATGCCTGCAAGTAGTCGACTTGTAGAGATTGTTGCGAGATGAAGCTTGTTTCAGAGGACAATTGTGTTGTTTAGGATAGTTATCTCAGAGATTGAATGTTTGAAGTTGTGATACCAAGTAACAGTAATTGATAGTATCAAACATTGTATAGATGGCGAGGCCACTTTGCTTGATCGACAAGGTAGCCAGACGTTGTTGTAGGAGACGAAATTCATCCCCATCTCCAGTAATAAGTCTGTCTCGAATCTCGTAGCATGTGAATGTCGTACCTAGCTTTTGCTTACTGCAAGGCTTGTGGGTTGGTTGTGCGCATTGTGAAATACATCCCGGACACTCTTGTACAGTTGTGTGATAATAAAAGTAGACTTTGAGGTTCTCCAGTTTTCGAATAGTATTAATTTATGGATGGGAACTGTGTTAAATAACACGAGATAAGGCAATATTATTATAAACCAAGGTATCTCGGAGAAATTACTCTTATGAATGTTGATTATTCAATTATTAATTGTTCTTTAGAGCCATGAGCATGTTAATGATTACTTGAGAGTTATTTGTTTCAATTGGGCACCCAATTGGATGATATGTTCACCTATTCACCCTTCAGTTTCAATAATCAGAAGAAATGGTGGCCGTGAAGATATCTGTTTTCGTAGCTTAAATATTAATTGAATTTAGAGATGTTGTGTATTTTTTTTTCTATATGTATTGTTACTTTATTTTGTAAAAAAACACATTAATATATTCATATCACTCGAAAAAATTTAATATATCAGAGAATTTGGGATTTGTTGCTAGCACTTTATTCTAAGTATGATTCTTAGAATCGACAATCTAAATTTGACACTTCAATTAGGTTGTAATCCTATTAGTTAAGCAGGTTTAATATTTGGGCGGCACACAATGTCTCCTCAAGAAGAAGAAAAAAAAAAACAGTACGACGATGGGCTAAACCTACCTCAGTTGCAATCAGTTTTCCCATGGTGTCCTGATCATCACATTGTCGTAAGTAATCCAAAAACCACACTTCAAACTCTCTATAATACCAAACAAACCCTATGATTAACCTAACTAAAATATCGAACAATCCACAAAATCACCATTAACAAAATAAACAAAAAAGACTAGCAAACCCAAATTATTGGCCATGTCTTCGGTGTTGAGAGAAACACTTCAGATTGAATCCATATTTTCCATCCTTATCTTTAGTAAAGGTCGAAGCTAGCATTTCCAGACCATGGTTACTCTTGGATACATTCAAAGAATATTACAAAATTGTGATTTACTCGAGAGCTACCAACATTTCTGGGTTTAACATATGCCGTCTATTTTCAAGGTCACGGAAGAGGTCGCGCAAAAGATCAAAATTTGCTCTAAAAATCTCCGTTGAGTTTGGATACGGGACAGAAAAAATATTCATGATTGGCCATTACCACTAAATACGCATTGGATGATAACTTCAACTATCACAATTTTAGTAAGTGAAAACACCATTTATACATCACACCATAAACCAAGGATAAATCCATTTATCACAATATAATCACTAAAGATACGTGGGATGATAATGACAACTATCACCTTTTACTTAATGAGAATAACAGTTATCACATCAAAAATCAGGGATAATTACATGATAAGTGCATAATTTATTATAGTTTTGTTATTAATTACATACTTGTATTTTCTATGTTTCTTTCATATCACCTTGTACTACTGTCGTTTCTTTTGTTTTTCTTATTTAGGTAGAATCATCCAAAAGAAGCAAAGAGAGTGTTGAAAAAAAAACATAAATGTGAGCGTGGACAAAGTAATAAAAGGAACTCGACCAAATCCAAGAGTATTCAACTCTATATTGTAGAGAATGAAGAGACGAAATAACGCAAGAATGAGGTCATTCTGAGTTCGTATGCAAAAATTATGGGCAAAACAGTTTGGGGATCAAGTAACAGCGGATCCTTACCTATTTCGGGTACTAGGGTAGGACCGATCCCCACCTCCAAAGACCGACTTAAAAGACTTGACAATTATGGAAACTTATTTCCGAACTAATCCCAAACCCTAATATTGTCGGGGATATTTAAAGAGATTTCTCATGAGTTTCCGAACAAGTTTTGAAGAGGGTTTCATCACCGAAAATTAGAGGAGAGGCTAGGTTTTACATCTTAAGTCTAGGGTTTACCCCCCTTTAGGGGAAACCATGAGATATCTTCTTCGTCTTCTTTCTTTGTATCATGAGTAGCTAAACCTTTGTTTCATTATGGATGAATTCAATTTTCTAAACAACTAGCTTCGTTAATTATAAATGTTTATTAATCATCTTATTTTTTGTCTTCACCATAACCAATATTTATTATTGAGATCTATATTGTTTGGATGCGCAACCAAATTAATCTATTGATCAATCCAATGCTAGTACGTAATGAGTTGAGTGATCCGTAATTTTCAAGCATCTCCTACACAAGTAGAAACGTGAGACCTTGCATAGGGATTCTGTAGAACAATCACATGTGAAAATAACATGAAAAAGTGAACCGAGCGTACTGAGTTTAACTACTGGTATCAACCTAAATTCACAAACCCTAATGTGTTCGATTTAATTACATACTGATGGGTTGTCGTAGGCACAACAAATTAATTAAGATATTTCCCACTAATTAAGTAGTAACATAGCGGTAATAAGAATTGTTCCCACCGAGAGATGTGTAATTGATAGGTTATTTGGATTAGCAAACTAAAATAAAGCAAAAACAAAAAATGGTTATTGGATTCATTGATTAAAGTAATAAGAAGAAAGAGATGATTACGGAATCCTTCACCGTTACCAAAAATTAACTCAATTAACATACCCGTTTACCTATCGTTAGAATCATATATCACCAACCGTACAAAATCAGGTACGCTTAGCTATCCCCAAAATTCCTTATATCACCGAATAACGGGTACGCTTAATTACCGGATTTTATCCAACTGAACCACCTTGATTTATCATGAATTTAGTAAACATAACTTACAACCATTACTAAAGGTTTTCCAATCCCCATTTTCCCTAAATCCCATCCAATTTTTCTTTAACTTTTTATAAGATGGGTAAACATTACTTACCCAATTATAAGAAATCACGGATAACTTTCATCTTGCTCTGCCACCATCTTCCTTCTTCCTCACTCTCAAAATCGGATCTCGTCCATCACAAAAAAAAAAAAAAAAAAAAAAAAATGAAAATAATATAAACCTAATAATTTACACTACTCACTTGTTTAAATCATGCCACCACCAAGCCACTTATATATTACCATCTCAATACCCGCTGAACAACACATATCTAACAATGGTTTTGTACCCAAAAATTAAAAGAACCAACATTATATTTGATTGGAGGCCATTGCTAATTAATTTCTCTTTTTATTTAACTTTTAAGTTTTGTACTGCTGAACCAGCACTATACCGATTATCAAGAGAACAAATAATTTTTTCAAAATTTCAGTTAGGTTTTGATTGTATTCAATTGTTCCCGAATTGAACAATTTCGTACTAATGGATTGTTTTACTACTGTTGCAAAATTTTGCAATTTGATCTTCAAACCTGTTTAAGATGATTAAGATGGAAACTGAGAATTAATTTCAAAACCTGATCAAATTGATGGCGTCGATGGTGAGAGTTTACTGTTCAAGTTATTAATGGAAAATAATAGAATGTGTTATGTTTATACCCATTCTGTTATTTTTTTTCCGTTTTTTTCGAAATGGAGGCTAACCTCATATATTGATAGGCCGATCAAAATCGGATCGTTTAAAAGATTATCTAGGGAGTTTTCAGTGGACCCAGAATTTTCAGACAAACAACATAACCATACAGACCATTTTACAACATTAATACAGAAGATTTTCTCAAAAAAAAAGATTAAACCATCCCATGTTGATTCATAAGTAACCAATCACGTTTGAATGACCTTGTTTGGATTGAAACTAATTCATCCAAACCACTTAAAGAATATACATAAAGTAGAGATGCCATGATCCAAAGATCTAACCATTCATTAAGATTTTCTTCAAGATAATAGTAACTCATTTGAGAATGGTCTATTAGGATCCACATATCCCACCCACAATCAACTATTTTTCCAAACATAAAGTAATACAAGTAACTTAAATAACCAAAATCGGTTTTCATAGGGCTGAATCGGTCTATGTCGGTCTAAAATTTTCTTGAAAATAGGTATTTTGAATCTGATTGTTGGTGTCTTTGCGGTCTTCTAGTTGTTGCGGGTGTCTTAGGAGGTGATCCTGTTGGTAGTGTTGGAGGTCTTCTAATGTTGCTGCTGCTAACCTTGTTCATCTTAGATCGAAGAAAAGAAAGGTCTTCTAATGTGAGATTTTATTAAAAAATCAAATCAAACCTCGATTCAAGGAGGAGGAGATTAGGGAAGAGATATGGCCTGCACATTAATATAAGAGAATCAATGAAAATAATTTCTCTGATTGTTTTTTTTTGTTTTGTATCAAGTATAAGCATATCATCAACATACAAGCATAGAGTCACACATGCATCCTTAATTAATATACTTGTCAGATTCATTCCACTACACATTATCACATGATCAAATTTTCCGTGTCACTATTTACGTGCTTATTTTAAAACCATACATAAATTTTTTCAACTTACAACTTTTTCTTCACAACCTTTCACTACAAAGTCCTCAGGTTGGTCTATGTAAATTTCTTTATCTAATTCACGGTTTTAGAAAAGCTGTATTAACATCCATCTGATGTGCTCTAAGTTTTTTTTTTATGAGAGAGGAGCAGGGGTTTTGGATGATAATAATGGTGATAAATGTTTACCCATTTTTAAAAATATTTTATAGAATACGATTTGTGTGACTGGGACAAGATTTTAAAAAAAAAATGGGGTTGGGAAATAGGTAAAACCTCACTAAATATGCATTGAATGATAACAATAAATTTTACAATTTCAGAAAATGAAGAGGCACCGATTAGCGCGTCATAAACCAGGATAAGTACAATAAAACCATAAATTAAAGAACACAATAAAATGAAGTGAGCAACTCTACTTTTTGCAAATGTCACTGTGGTATAGTGGTAAAGTCGTTGGGTGATGATACCAGCGACCTAAGTTCATCAGCATCGGAGTGCTCTTTTAGATTTAAACTTTGATATAACCTTTGGGCTTTAAACCCATATTATTATCTTTTTCTAACAAAAAAAAAATATGAGCAACTCTAGGCATATTGATGCTTACGCAAGTGCAACCATTGTTGGTGATTCAAGAATTCAGTTTTGAGATAATTACTTCGGAAGTTGGAAATAATCAAATTTATTTTTGTTTATGGGATGTACTCCACAGAAGTATCAGTAATTAAACATAAAGTTGTCGACCAGTATTACCTTTCAAAATGTGGTAGACAAATCAAATGACAATTTTTTAGATCCAGAGTAGAAAATACTTAATGAAAAATTATTTGTGCAAGTGTGAAAATTATTTCAAAACATTAATAACCGTATATTGGATATCACTTATTACAATGAAAATCAATACTAGAAGAAATTTAATCAATGTACTACTAAAAATGGATCATCTTGAACCCTCTCTGAACTCTTTACCGTCGATCAAAACGGTATATAGAATAATAAACAATATTCTCAAAACAAACTTACTGAATCACAAAATAAATCACAAAAAGTCAAGTCTCCTGTGAATAATCTCAAATTAACATATTTGAAAAAGCGGGGGTCTAACAACCACACCCAATATTTCGCTTAGCAATCTATATGGACAAACTCCAATATACTTTCTAGAGAACCAAATAGACAGTCAGACTTGAAAACGCAGGGGGTCTAACAACCACACCCAACAATTCGATTAGCAATCTGTATGGACAACCTCCAATATATTTTCTAGAGAATCAACTAGACAGTCAGACTCAATCTAGATAAAAAGTATATCAAAGAGTTTATATCTCAATCTCTCGATTTGATCTTTACTCAAGCAAATAGAAATATGTGAGTCTTAATCAAAGAGAGATAACTTGGATGGTACCAAAGACCAATATCCAAGTGTCAATCAATTTAAATCAACAACCCAAATGGTCGGATATTCTAATTGATTGAACAACGTACAACCTGTAATATTTCAATTATATAAACAAATATAATGCTGAATATAAATAACACAGACACCAGAATTTTGTTAACCAGGAAACCGGAGATGCAGAAAAACCTTGGGACCTAGTCCAGATTGAACATACACTGTATTAAGCCGCTACAGACTCTAGCCTACTCCAAATTAATTTCGGTCTGGACTGTAGTTGAACCCCAATCAATCTCACACAGATCCAAGGTACGCTTATGCTCCTACGCCCGATCCCAGAGGATGCTACGTACTTGATTCCATTAGATGATCTCACCCACAACTAAGAGTTGCTACGACCCAAAGTCGAAGACTTTAATAAACAAATCTGTATCACACAGAAAAGTCTACAAAATAGATAAATCCGTCTCCCACGAATAAACCTATGAGTTTTGTTAAAATCTTTTGATAAATCAAGGTGAATAGGAACCAATCAATAACCTGGACTTATATTCCCGAAAAACAGCCTAGTATTATTGATCACCTCATAATAATCTTAATCGACGCAGCGAAAAAAGATATTGCGGAATCACAAACGATGAGACGAAGTATTTGTGATTTCTTTTCTAATCTTGCCTATCGGAGATATAAATCTCAAGCAAATTATTTCAATTGTACTCGTACGATAAAAACAGCAAGATCAGATCACACAACTACAAGAAAAGTAGTATCCGCCTGGATTCATAATCCCAATGAAGTCTTTAAGTCGTTAACTTTGGTTTTAGAAGAAGAAAACCAAAGGTTAAAGGAGAATCGACTCTAGCTTAGCAAACTAGTATCACACGTAAGGTGTGGGGATTAGTTTTCCCAGTTGCTAGAGTTCTCCCTTATATAGTCTTTCAAATCAGGGTTTGCAATCAATGTTAGCTTGGTAACAAATCATTCAATATTCACCGTTAGATGAAAACCTGATTAGATTCAAGCTAATATTTCTCAACCGTTGGATCGAAAACTTAGCTTGTTACACACAAATGAAATGTTCAATTTTGGGTTTATGAACCGTACCCAAACATTAACATTTGTTGGTTCAAAGAATAGTCAACCAAATGGTTAGCCATATGATCACTCTCATATAAACCATATTCTTCTTTCACCATAACTAGTTCAAATGACTCAAATGAACTAGTTAGAGAGTTGTTCAATTGCTTAGATCTTATGTAACTACACAAGACACAATCGAAGCAAAAACGGTTTGATTCACTCGAATCAGTTCATAAACTTTATAGCCACGGTTTGAAAAAGCATTCCTTAGTTTATATAAACATTAGTTCAAGAACAACCGGTTTTAGATATAACCTACTCAAGTTCGCGGACTGGGTTCATGGACTTAAGCTCATGGAAGGAGTACACAAACTCCAGCAAAAATTCTCGGGTGAGAACTTCCGCCAGTTCGCGGACTTGTCTTGCGCCACTTCCATTTCTCTTGATCAACAAAGTTCGCAAACATTGGTTAAAGGAATAAGGACTTATACATATATGTGTTTCCACAACAATGAGGCAGTTAAACTCGGATCGAAATAGCATATGTGTATAATGAAAGTCTATACGTCTAAACGACTTTTGGCTCAAGAGTAGGAGACAGAGTAAATAGACTTTTGAGTGACAGATAAGTTCAAGTCTCCACATACCTTTTAATCGATGAAGTTCCACCGGTTCCTCGAGTAGTCCTTCGTCATGTATGATGATTGCCATGGAGTTTTTGATCTCAACTACACTTTCTATCCTAGTCCGAGACACTTTCAACTAACATTGACAAACATGCATGAGATAGCAACGAATGCGAGTTCGACCGAGCAATGCTCTAACAATCTCCCCCTTTGTCAATTTTAGTGGCAAAACTATTAATACATATGGAATATAAAAAATAAATAAATTAACTTTTGTAGCTCCTATTCCACATGTCTAATCTTCAACATTACTCGAAATCTTCGTCACTTCCAAGTACTCCTATGATCCCAAAGGTTGTAAGTTTAGTATCATCGTTGTTGAAAATCCGTAGCTATAACAATAAGAAAACAACAATTCTCAATCATTGTTATACAGTGTCATAGTATCATTACACATCGTCAAAGTTCAATTGTATCACAACTTCAACAACAATACTATGGTGATATGTATCACTCCCCCTTAGTCAATACTCCATCTCACAGGGAAACCACTCCCCCTTACATAATGATCCGAAAACCATATGTATTTGTAGTGTGAACTACATATTAATTCTCCCCCTTTTTGTCAATAAAATTGGAAAAGGTACAAGAACGGGATCCTAATGAAATTTCCGAAAGAGACATTTCATGACCAAAAGAAAGAAACACACATCATCTTATTTAGATGCAATCATAAAGCCGAAGCTAAATGCATTCATAAAGGAGTTTAAAGATACAAGATAACCCCTATAATATTCCACAGCCGCACTCCCCACAAAGATATGGAAATTAAGCGCATGTTCAAAAAGAACTCTCTCCCATAATATGTCATTCCCGAAAGACCAACAAGAGCGCTTAATTTCGAAGGAAAAGAAGGATTTCTTTGGACATAACAAATCACATACAAGTATGAATTTGAATCCAAAATACTCAATTAAATTAACTATAAGAGAACCCATGATTAATTTAATCGAAATACACAATCAAACTAATCACAAAAAGTAATCAATTTAATTGGCCATACTCACATAAGAGAATCTACGGAGCAATGACTAAGTTAATCATGAGAATAATCAACCCAATAAAAAACGCTCAAACATAAGAAAACTTACGGAGTCATAACTAAATAACCAAACAAGATGATTAATTTAGTTAAATATGATCGACATAAAGTACCTCATGGAACAACAAAAAGGCTAACCATGAAAATAATCAACTTTGTTTGTTTTAGTGCTCAACATAAGACACATTACGGAGCCTCACAGTAATACACAAAAAATATGGATCAGGGAAGATCAATTACTGCGGAATACACAAGGATTCATTCTATTTTCCATCACAATTTGCACCATGACATACAATAGACACAATCCTTGAAAAACAAAAGATTTTAACATATCTTCCATCAATAATTGACAATATAGGCTTAACTTTTGTATTTGTCAAAAGTCCATTCATTCCTCTATCAATATAAGAATATCGACTTACGAAAGACTTTACTTTTGACAAGATATGGGACAATCATAGTTCACGGACGCAAACACACATATCCCATAAACAATTGCAATATATAAAACCATAAAGATTAATACTGCAAATATCATCTTCCAAACAAGTTTAGAATTTAAACCAATAAATCTAAAAACATGAAGATGAGAAAGTTGGACATAGCTATGTGTAAGCACAATAATGGCTATTCCAATCTCTAGTTATTCTTCTAAAAAAAACAAGAAAAATAGATTTCTCATCCGAAGACTTACTAGTTGTTGCAGATATTTCTCAGAGCCTCTACAGAGAATTCCTTCTTATTATTGAAAAAAACCCATTGATTATGGGATCGTTCAATTCCTCCAAATCTTCAGAAATATCAGTTAACTCACTAAGTTCTCTTTTAGATCACGCAAGGTGTTCTTTGAAAGAGACAACATTTGTTCATAGTGAGCTATCTCTTCTAAAGATGAAACAATTTGAGATTTTAAATTGTTTCTTTTGTTGATGAAATCTTTCACCAAACCTCTAAAGTTATTATCAAGCTGATAAAAAGACAAGAGGTAGTTAGAGGAAGAACCTTCTCCATACTTTGTAGTCTTCACTTTCTTTACCCTTGAAGAAGAGATTCCTTTACACAGATACACATTGATTGCTTCGACTGTGCCTCTAGTTACATGAGCCATTAAACTGTATCTTTTAGGGAAAAAGAAAGTCTACAAAAGTATTAAATAGACTTGTGACATGTCTAAACCCTAGAAGAAAAAGTCTTCCATAGTTTACAGATTCAATATCTATATTGTTAGGAGAATATTTCTTTAACAAAAATAAATACACTACTTGAGTCATAAATACGCAAACCCCATTTTCTCAAGTTAAAGATGAGGATGCGAACTCTCTGGAATTAGAGAGAGACGTTGTGAGCCAGACTCTCCCCTTGTTTACCAAGGCTTGTTGTATAAACAGGTTTCCTACCTCTTCTGATTCTAGAAGCATTGGTCTTATGAGACCCATGTTGATTATCCAGATTCATCTTTTGCATGTTCTTTTGCAATATGGAAATTCTTTTGTTGTTCCTCTTGAACCTCTAACACATTCTTTGAACATGATTCGCATTTCCACAAAACGAACAAATCAAGGATCCTTTATCTTGTTGAAGTGCCTTATGTTTATCACAACCATCAACCTTTATTTTTTCATGAAGAGAAACAGCAGGGTTGACAATAATTGCAGTCTTGCTTTTAAATCCTAAACCATATGTGTTTTCAAAGGATTTCTGACCAAATAACATTCTTTGAGATTTTGTCGAACTTCCAAATAATCTCAGTAGATCATCCTTGAGAGTATTAGTCTCTTTTTCCTTTAGAGCAATGGTTCTAATGAGTTTATCATTGAGACAATCTATCTCAAGATCTTTCACCTGGATTAATGATTCTAGTTTCTTCAATGAAGCTTTTAATTGAAGATTTTCTTGAAGCACCTCTTTTTTCAAGAATTCAAAAAATCTCTGTGTCAGACTCAATTTCTGAATCAGACCTTGAGTATGTGGATGTTTCTTTTTGTAAGAGCACTGGGTTCATTACATCCATCAGACGCATTCAAAACGTTGACACTTAAGGATTTTTCTTTCACAGAATCATTAGCAAAAGCTGACAGAAGATGTTTATCACATCTAAAGCTTCTTTTTACAAAATACTTAATCCTTTCAGTAATCAATAGTTTATCGAACCAATCACCATTCAAACAACATTCATCATCCCAAGACAAGTTAGAGGATTCACTTGTGTCAGAAACGGCATTGAATGAAAAGGTTTGAACAAAATTTGGATCAAGAATTTTTTCCTTTCCAAGAGAGGTATTTTTGGAGAGGGTGTTAAGGTTATTTCCTCCATCGATGGCATGCTTCTTAGAAACGTATCTTTTGTCTTCAAATACAGTTTCTAAGATATCCCGGACATCTTTAGACTTAGTGCTGAAGGTTTGGGATAACAGCTTGTCTGATAGCATTTAATCCGTCAGAATTGTGCATTGCAGCAAGAGATTCTTCAGGACCATAACTACCAACATACTTAGGTATAGATACACCGCCTTTTGTATTAAACGGAGGATCATAGCCTTTAACTACACGTACCCAGGTTTGAAAATCACGGGCTTGGAGATAAGCACACATAGCAATTTTCCACCCAGGATAGTTTGAGCCATCGAAGACTGGTGGTATGTATATTAAGATAGCACCTCTTTCCATAGAGTCAGATCGCTACAACCACATACTTATAAGGTATTTAACGTGTTTGCCTGCTCTGATACCAATTGAAAAAGTGGGGGTCTAAAAAGCACACCCAATATTTCGCTTAGCAATCTGTATGGAAAAACTCCAATATACTTTCTAGAGAATCAACTAGACAGTCAGAATCAATCTAGATAAAAAATATATCAAAGAGCTTATATCTCAATCTGTCGATTTGATCTTTACTCAAGCAAATAGAAATATGCGAGTCTTTATCAAAAAGAGATAATTGGATGGTACCAAAGACCAATATCCAAGTCTCAATCAATTTAAATCAACAACCCAAAAGGTCGGATATTCTAATTGATTGAAAAATGCACAACCTGTGATATTTTAATTATATAAACAAATATAATGTGGAATAGAAATAACACAAACACCAGAATTTTGTTAACGAGGAAATCGCAATGCAGAAAAACCCCGGGACCTAGTCCAGATTCAACACACACTGTATTAAGCCGCTACAAACTCTAGCCTACTCCAAATTAACTTCGGTCTGGACTGTAGTTGAACCCCAATCAATCTCACACTGATCCAAGGTACAGTTATGCTCCTACGCCTATGATCCCAACAGGATGCTATGTACTTGATTCCCTTATCTGATCTCACCCACAATTAAGAGTTGCTACGACCCAAAATCAAAGACTTGAATAAAAAATGATCACGGAGAAAAGTCTACAGAATAGATAAATCCGTCTCCCACGAATAAACCTATGAGTTTTGTTCAGTCTTTTGATAAATCAAGGTGAACAGGAACCAATCAATAACCCGGACTTATATTCCCGAAGAACAGCCTAGTATTATTTATCACCTCACAATAATCTTAATCGACGCAGTGAAAAAAGATATTGCGGAATCACAAACGATGAGACGAAGTGTTTGTGATTTCTTTTCTATCTTGCCTATCGGAGATATAAATCTCAAGACAATTATTCCAATTGTACTCGTACGATAGAAACAACAAGATCAGATCACACAACTACAAGAAAAGTAGTATCGGTGCGGCTTCACAATCCTAATGAAGTCTTTAAGTTGTTAACTTGGTTTTAGAAGAAGAAAACCAAAGGTTAAAGGAGAATTGACTCTAGCTTAGAAAACTAGTATCACACGTAAAGTGTGGGGATTAGGTTTCCCGATTGCTAGAATTCTCCTTATACGATCTTTCAAATCGGGGTTTGCAATCAATGTTAGCTTGGTAATAAAGCATTCAATATTCACCGTTAGATGAAAACCTGATTAGATTCAAGCTAATATTTCTCAACCGTTGGATCGAAAACTTAGCTTGTTACATACAAATGAAATGTTCAATTTTGGGTTTATGAACCGTACCCAAACATTAACATTTGTTGGTTCAACAATAGTCAACCAAATGGTTAGCCATATGATCACTCTCATATCAACCATATTCTTCTTCACCATAACTAGTTCAAATGACTAAAATGAACTAGTTAGAGAGTTGTTCAATTGCTTAGATCTTATGTAACTACACAAGACACAATCGAAGCAAAAACGGTTTGATTCACTCGAATCGGTTCATGAACTTTATAGCCACGGTTTGCAAAAGCATTCCTTAGTTTATATAAACATTAGTTCAAGAACAATCGGTTTTCGATATAACCTACTCAAGTTCGCGGACTTAAGCTCATGGAAGGAGTACAAAATCTCCAACAGAAATTCTCGGGTGAGAACTTCCGCCAGTTTGCTTCCTTCCATGCATGTATGCATGACCTGTATACCCTAATTTCTATTGAATGCAGAGATTTATTTCCCCATAAATGAGTATCATATGAAAGTTACATGCAAAAGAACTCTTTTAAAGCGACGAATTATAGCGAAAAAGTCTGAAGCAAAGTCTTATTAATAATGGGGATTTTAATAAAGTGCCACACTTTCGATTTCATGTTTAAGAAAATGCCACCGTTTTTTTCAAAATTTATTTAATGCCACACATTTGACCTTTTCCATCCAAAGGAATTGTTGACATCAGTTAGTGCATAGGTGGCAGTTATCTAGCTTAGTAAAAGACATGTACACCCTCAAATCATCTCCTGAAAAAAACTGAGTTAAATCAATACAAACTGTAATCATTGCTATGAAATCCCACAGTCAACATTGATAAGAAATGAGTATCAAAGTCAGCCAACTGGATCGGTCTAAGTTGGTTCCATTGCACGGCCTAATTTGATGTTGCACCATAGTGGTGCTTCACCAAGCATGTGTAGCACCTGCATTCACCATGAGGCAACTCGAATACCAACTCGAATACATACTGCAGCTGCAACACCCATCAGGCCAAACAAACTCACAAGCCTAGCAACACCATCTTCTCAATTTCAGCTCAAGTACCCATCTCCTTCGACTGCCACAGACAAATCAATTCAAACCATAAAATTCTTCTGTCTTCATCTTAGATTCAAAATCATGTATCAAACCCATGTTCTTTTATGAGCAACAGAAATTTCATTACGGACTCACATCAATTCTTCATCTCCTGCTCAAACAAATCCAACCAGTTCTTCTCTTTTCTTCCAATTCTAAAACCCCCCATGGCAATTCAATCTACAGAAACTCAATCCTTTACAAATTCTCGATCTGAAACTTCACAATTCACACAGCTCCAACAAACAAACAAATGTATTTCAATTATAGATTTTCTTATAGGAAAAATAGAAATCACAATTAATTAATTTATCCATTACACGAAATCATGAAACCCCTCTCTGATTTTACAACCTTCCGATTAAACCCCTTATGTAATAAACCCTAACAAATATCTTCCTTATTTATTCCCAAAACAATCGATTAGGAACAACTTTACCACTTTCCCAAAGAAATTGAAGTAATCGGTGAAAGAGAAACAATTAATGGTGATTACGCTGGTGGTCGTGTGAAGAAGAAGAAGAAAACAGGAAGGGAAAGAGAGGCGAGAGAGTGAAGCAGAGAAGAAGAAGAAAAGGGAAAGAGAAGCGAGTGTCTCTTAGTTTAGGGTTAGGTTATAATAGAGGGCTAGGATTAACATTTTTTATCAGATCAATGGTTAATAATATAACTAGTTTTTCGAATCGACGATCGGTCGATCGCCCTAGTTGTTAGGAAAATGAGAAGGCTAGTTTGGTAATAGTAGCCCTAGACAATTGTTAGGAAAATGAGAAGGCTAGTTTGGCACTTTATAAATAGTGCCTTTATTAAGAGAAAACATGTTTTAGGTTCAAATGGTTTCAATGACAATTGACTAATCAAGTGGTGTAAAATAAAAATAAGAAAAAAATATTTGAAAATGGAAAACTTAACGTTTATGGCACTTTATAAAAATCAAAACCTAAGTGTCTTTTCAAAAAAACGGCCAAATTTTGGCACTTTATTAAACCGGAAAATCGAAGTGTGGCATTTTGTTAAAAACCCCATTAATAATTTAAAACAAAAACAGAGTCTTGGGTTGAAATTCAAACGCACATAAATAATGAATATTATTGTGTCTGGATGCAAGATGGATGACCATGCTTTCCCTGGGTTTAGCTGTTTCACAAAGGTTCTGATTCTTCTGAAGGCTTTCTTGTGGAGGAAATTTTTCAACCTGATAATTGAGAGTTGGGACTTCAGCACTCCCACAAATTTTTATTTCCTTATGGAGAACTGCCGGAAATGGATGGAATAATACATATTTAATCGAAAATGAAACTGATCAGTATTTCATTTTTTGTATCAATATTGTTCTAGCAGTACTTCAAGATTCCAAACTATCTAATTACTGTACTAATAAAAGTTTCAACTACAACGTTTAGCTATGGTCTTTTTTTGTAACTAATGGGCTAATTCAAAACTTACCTGGGCTAATTATTTTTTTCTGACTAATTACAATGTCCAACACAAGCTTGTACACATTTTGGGGTGGGCTATGAGTCAGTGATTGTTTTCACTAATTCACAGCAATTCCGACAAACTAGCTAGGTGTTGGATGTCTTTCGACCCAAATGACAGAATTCATGCTTTGATTAAGGGTATTCACCTTTTTCCCTCAAAATTTCTTCCCAAATTTTCTCATTTTCACTAAAAGAAATTGTAAACCAAAGCTCATAGCATTTCTTAACTATTTCCCCAATTTGGTCTAAAGATATTGTAAATAGACACCCAGATCATTTCTCAGAAGCCTGTATCCTACTGTAGAGGTCTTGACTATTTTAGACGTTTACCATATTCCTAAAAATAGGGAAAAAATCACAACTCCAATTGTTTTCAGTTCAACTTATTGTTTCGACACAGTTTCCTCCAATATCTCGTTTGCTTTGATCTTCAATTACCTTGAGTTTGCTTACTTTCATAACCACTGCCACATAGAATCGAATTATGAAATGAAATTAGAAGAACCTATTTATTTCCCTGAATGAGCCATGTCATAGAAATTACATGCTACAAGAAGAAAACAGAGTGCCTAATCAACATGAAATTATTGTGATCTTTGAAAATAAAATTATAAATTCATGAATTTCTTAAGGGTTATTATATGTTCCTCCACGGTTAAGATGGCTAATTTAATTTCATTACCTCTTCCAAAGATTTAAAATACTCCATCTCTTTTTGGAAAAGAGATACTTTCACTTTTTCATTTTAGCCTAAAAATAGGTTAAATTGAAAAAGTGAAAGTATCTCTTTTCTAGAAACGGAGGGAGTATTAGAAACCAGTTTTTTTGGCTAAATAGGCCCTAGATTTGAATTTCAGGGTGTAAAAGACAAGTAAAATATTGCTATGGTTCATATGACCATGAATTCAAATTTCATGTTCTAATATACTTTTTGGTCATACCGCCCAAAATAAAAGCATTTTCCGTATCTTCAAGTTACCGATATGCCCTTAGAAAAGTTAAAAGGCATATCTTATTCACGTGAAATCGTTCATCTCTATCTGCACGGACCGAGCTTCCAAACCAGATAAAAACCGCTGAGACACAGAATTTGTGGGCCCCACCCACCCCAAAGCAAGCAGGGGGTCCCACTATTAGTTTTGTGTGAGTATGCGGTTTTCCTTTAGTTTAAAATCACGGTTCGAATAGAATTTTTGTCTTTCTTCAGTGTCCTCTCTCTCTAGAGTCTGGTCTATGTAATCTTCCATTCCTCTGGTTCCCCAAACAGATACAGAAAAATAATATTGACCAATCGATCGGAAAAAAATCAAATTAATCGGAAAACTTTCGGACAGAGAGGAGGGGTAATGTTTTACTCATAGTCATCTTCTTCTATAGTTCATCTCAAGCAGCAATTTTGTGGTCGGTAACAAGATAATGTTGATAAGAGGTTCAAAACAGAGAACAAATTGGTGGTATTATCAGTACTTAATTAGAAAAGAAATAAACAAAAAATTGGATTCCTTTAAGCTTGGGTAATTAAAGAGAAGAGATTTCGTGGGGTTTTTCTGGTTTATGATTTTGATTTGTGGGTTCTGTCTAGATACCTTAGTAGGCATAAATGGTCAAAAAAAATTGGCGTTCATGTAAACAGTTCTGCTGCTACTCACTCAATTTGTGTGCAAGACTGCAAGAGGTATTAAATTGCTTGATTGAATCTGCATTTGATCGAGAAAAATGTCCTCGGTTCTTGAATGCTTTACGAGATTGTTACTGGGAAAGGTAATAATCTCATTTCTTCTTTGATTTGCTTGTTAAATTCAATTAAGGGTGAATACTTTCCATAGGTGGTGATTACCTTAGCGGCGCTCGATTGATAGAAATGAGAAACAGACAAGTTGGAGAGGGTTGGCTGCTGATAAGAGAAGATTTGGTGAAGGTTAAGACAAAAAAAAAAAGTAGAGGACATAATGGAATTGCGAATGCCATCTTTTGTTGGAAGTGATTACTAGTCTAAACCTAAATTTATCCACGGTATACATAAGATGCACCTGAGTGCATAATGTATATCCAGACAAAAAATCGGTTTTCCCAAGATGCACCCGAGTGCATAATATATATATTTTTGAATTTTTGTTGTTTTTTTTATTTTTCTTTTTTAATACTTGTTTCGGGTTGATGCTCTTATAGTGAACGCGATGGTAATGGTGCTGGATTTATTGCTCGAGATCATGAACTAATAATTTTGGTTGTGTATAGTATATATGCACGTGATTACTAGTCTAAACCTAGATTTATCCGCGAAGTACACAAGATGCACCTGAGTGCATAATGTATAATTCTGACGGGAAACAGGTTTTGGCTGGGTGCACCCGAGTGCATAATGTATATTTTCTTGATTCATATAGGAAAAATGTTTTGCCCAGGTTGCATCTGCGTGCATAATGCATATTTTTATATGAAATAAATTTTGGCCAAGTTGCACCCGGGTGCGTAATGCATATTTTTATAGGAAATATATTTTGGCCAGATGCACCTGGGTGCATAATGTATCCTCGGTCTAGTTTAAAATAATTTTTTTTTCTTTCGAATTTCATATTGACAATGGATCTTGTTTTGTAGAGAATTTCGAGCTCTTTCCAAAAATATAAATTTTATTAAAATCCGACTTATATTTTGGAAGTTAAGACGTTTCTCGCGATTAATTTTAATTGTAGAGAAAGAAAATAAATATGAGAGAGAAAAGGATATGAAAAAGAATAAATGTTAAACCAAAGGGTATATATGGTTAATATTTCCTATGTCTTTTTCACCCAGACCTACCTATATTTTACAAGTCCATTACTCCCATACTTTATGAGATTTGGTCATATGACCTGTTTTCCGGATTAGAAACCCCTGTCGTCAACTATTCATCCGTTTCCTGGTTAGCTGACTTGGCAAGCAAATTCAAAATTATTTTCTAGGAGACCAATAGATCACAACTCATGATCCAAAAACCTGCCTGTCGGAAGTCACTACACCATAGATTTCCTTCTCTCAATTAATCCGTCAACTCAGTAAAATTGAGATGGCATCATCCAGAGCGACGTATGTGCCATTACGTAATATTATCTTCAAAGTATGTTCGTTAACAATTGTTGTTGGAGCATCATTCTCATTGACACTCGTTGTTAATTCTTAAACAATCATATATAGCTTCGGAAAGCTGTGAGCATCACTAGCGGTTCAACTTTAAAACAATGCAAATGGTTCGTTGAATGGGTAGTATTTCAATTTCCATGTATTTCTTTTCTAGAAGAAATATTTGGCATACGTTTGAAAACAATGCATCTACACCATAAACCATATACTGTATAGCACTAAAAATTAAAAATGGGAACATCGACCACGCACAAAATAACCGGACAAATATGATTCTGCCGGAGTATCACTATATAGATAGCTTTTTCAACCTTACAAATCAAGATATATAACATAATTTCAGAGCTTCAACATTATTTTAGGTAAACTATATCATGCATACGGTTCTTATTTGAGAAGCTCCAATAACTAGCTGAACCTTAACGTGGGCAAAACACAACCCTGTAGTTTGTACCACCAGGGCAAGTAAAAGTACTAGTCGGGTCGTCCTTCGGGTAACTATAAGCATCGGGGCATCTTTCCTTGAAAAATCTTGAGAAATCAGTGGGTCCACAGCTGCCTGAATTGCAACAATACTGGTCAGTTTTGAAAACTGTGCATGGGTTATTACAGCCACCTGGTGCTCGTAGTTGACTTGGACACTGCCCGTTGATATCCGCTGTGCATTTGATACCCCGACAACCACTAGTAGGGCTAAAGTCCATGGGTATGTTAAATCCATCAACAAGAGAAATATCAAAGAAATCTAGGTTATTGAATTGGTTTAGTGCATATTCTGCTAGAGTATTTGGCGGTTGACCAAAGCTGGTACATTGGAGAAGTCCATTACAATCACCAGTTTCGCATCTGCCACGGCCGCTACCATCGAAGTTACAATTTGTTCGTCCCCATATGCGGGCTTGTCTCGTTCCAGCAGGTGCATTAATTGTCCACCGTTCGTTGGGTCCTAGTCGTCGGCCACCACCAACTGGTACAGCCGCTGCCCAGACTGGAAAATTACATTGGTTTAATATGTCGAAGGTGGCTGCTTGAGTGATTGCCGTGAAAGAAAACAATGAAAACAAAAGGATTGGAAAGAAAACGAGGGAATGTAGAGTTTTCATGTTAATTTATGAGCTTGAAATTGGTTGTAGGAATTGAATATCTCAAACGCACATTTATACACGATTTTTGGCTTAGGTGAAGGGTCTATTCAACGCAGAAGAAAATGGGTATCACCGTATGAGTCACTCTATACAAGACATGACTTTGGAAAATTGTGAACGTTATCTATATGTTCAATACTAATACCTTGACTCGAGTTAAGGTACATAGAAAAAAACGGTATAAGATGTCTCATGCCTTTGTTTTATGCGCTATATCGATCCTAAAGTTCAATCAATCCTTATCAGGGCTGTACTACAATCCTAAACTCTGACGAGTTACGTTCTAGATTTTGTGTTCTATTAAGTCTTGCACGAGGGCGGCTTGTTCTAATAGAATCAAGTCTACAAAATCTTATATGCTATATCGACCCTAAAGTTCAATCAATTCTTATCAGGGCTGTACTACAATCCTAAACTCTGACGAGTTACGTTCTAGATTTTGTGTTCTATTAAGTCTTGCACGAGGGCGGCGAGTACTAAATTCTCAGTTAATTACTTGTTCTAATTGAATATCAAGTCTACAAAATCTTAGTGACTTGGTCTGATTGAATCAAATCTACAAAAACAATTATTACATTGGGAAAGTGCAATGTACAAGATCCATATTTTTTGTTATCTTGTGCGCCAATATACAAGATAACACCCAATTAGGGCTGAACATGGTTTCGGTTTTCCGCTGGAACCGGACCGAACCATACCAATAAGGAAGAAACCGAACCAAACCATTTACTAATGGATTGGTTATGGTAAAAAAATTGAAAACCGACATTATTGGTTCGGTTTGGTTTGACTCAAAACCGAACCAAAACCAATGGAAAACCAATAAGTATAGGTCGTTGATTAAAATCAGATAGATTTAATCTACCCCGTCCATCTCACACTCTGAATATGGAATTTGGAGCATGCAGAACTTAGAGTTTATGTATTTTGAATCTGTAATGTTTGTGTTTTGAACTATGCTTATTAACTTGAGTTATGAACTATGCTTGTGTGTTAATTACATTTTGCAGGTAGGTTAAAAAAATTCAACCGTGTTATTTTTTTTAAAGATTTGAACTGTCAGTTTCAGAAAACTGACATACACTCGGTTTTCCATTAACCAGGAACAAACCGAAACCGGCTAAAACAATTAAGAAACCGAACCAATGGTTAATGGATTGGTTTGGTTTAGATTTTTAGAACCCGATAGTATTGGTTTCGGTTTTAGTTTGGCTAGAAACCGAACCAAAACCGACCATGAACAGCCCTACACCCAATCATTACATTGGGAAAGTGCAAAAACAATTAAAAGAATAAGAGAGATAGTTTCCATTTGCATCGGAGAGTGCAAAACTTCATTCTCAATAAATCATGTTTGGTAGATCTATGTTAATTTACACTCTCCAATGCAAGTGGAAACCATCTCTTATTTTTTTAATATGAAAATGCAAGAATTCATTAAAGAAGATCAATGGAAAATGCATGATTTAGTCTCGATCTTCTCATTCACGATGTGCATATGTAAATCCAAGTAGGGGCATGTTAACTTGTATACCCGTATATAAATTAGCAGGGGTATAATTGCCATTTAGTTGCATAGGAAATTGAAATAAGTTATCAAGATAATAATTGTTTAATTTTCTTTGTAATCGTGATTGATGTTCCCCTAATACCCTCAGGTTTGTTATTAGTGAAGAATAAAGAGAGTTAAAAATCACGAACTTCTCTCCTCTTTATCTCGCTCTGTTTTCACCCGCACCCGACCCAACCCGCCGGCCCGACCCACACCCGCCTGTTTTCACCCGCACCCGACCCTACCCGTTGATGGCACGGGTCGACTATGACTCGCATCTCCTAATACCCGCCCTTCAGTGGGTCGACTATGACTTTGGAATTCCCCAACCCGACCTACCCGCTCACCCGCCTAAATATTTCGTGACCCTCAGATTATTTCCTAGATTGAATCACACCCGTAGAAATGTGTAGATGTATCTAACCTAAATACCTAGACGACTAAACCTTTGTCAATTCTCACTCCTCTTTGTTCACTCTCATAATCGCAATTTCTCTTCTCCATTCATAAATCAGATTCACTCTTCAAATCACCACCAGTACATCACCGTCTAATCACCACAATCACCAGCAACATGCTAATTAGGTCTGGAATTGATACCATGAATTTGTTTTTGTTTTTGTTTATTTTCTTCTCAAGATTAAGCCATGAAATTGAATACAATTTTGTTTATTATGCAAGGGTTTCGTTTTTGACTTCATAATCTCCTTGTTGTTCACAGGAATCACAATAAGAAGAAAAGAAAGGGGATCTGCGAGAGTGGTGTTGATTTGGTATGAACATATTTAATAATCTCCTTGTTGACTTCATAATCTCCTTGTAAAACGTAGTAATCTTGTATGAACAGATTTTCTCTTTTCTTTTCTGTGAGAGTGGTGTTGATGATCTGTTCTTGGTTCTGTCAACAACAACATTAATTTATCTCTCTGTGTCTCTATGTATGTAATGGTTACATGATTTCTCTTTGGGTATGTAATTGAATCAGTTCTCAACTGTTAATTATGTTTATGACGGGTAAACCCGCCACCCGCCCGACCCAACCCACTGAAATGTGGGTCGGGTAAAAACCTACCCATTGTAGTGTTGGGTCGACTACGGTGATAGTTTTCAAATACCCGCCATCAGCGGGTAGGGTGGCGGGTGAGTCCAAACCCGACCCACCCGACCCAATGTTCAGCCCTAACTGCTTCTTTACTTTTTATGTTTCTCTTCTCTGTCTGACTCTATCTCTCTAACTATCTACAGTTTTTTTTTTCTTTTGCTATTTTCAATTGTTCTAATCATTAAATAAATCTTTACCCAATCTTAAAACGTTCTGGTCTTTGAATAGTTTTAATCATCATATGAACAAAAATGGCAAAGGAGGTGATCTATTGTGAACATAATGAAGCTGAAGGAGCAATCAAATGAGTAAATAACACATCAGAAGATGATTTTTATCTCTTTCTTAGGATTTTATCAACTATGTTTTTTGGAAAAAATTAATAATTAATTTGGATGATTAAACATCATGTTCTTAATCTATTTTAGGGTAAAGGTGCGGGTGAAATTTGGTTACGAGAAACATAATTTATAGGTTCAAATTACTCTCCATGAACAGAGAAAGGAGGAAGAAAATGAGTAAGAAGACCTGAAAAAGGATCAGATCATGGCCGGATCTCAAGTAGGGTCCACGAATATATGATACTTAAAAAGAAAATCTACAGTGGTGATATGGTATATACTAATCACTAATCCAGGGTCCGTTGCAAGATCAAATTAAGATGCCCGAACCAAAATCAGAAGGAGTATAGATGATTAATGCTATACAGGTTCATCTACTCTACGGAGATTATTCTTACAATTACGAATGAAGTGCTAACTGGGAAATCAACACGGTTTTATAGAAAGTCTTTTTTCGTGATCCGCGAAGAAAGGTGGGTCTAGCAAGACTAAATGATTAATGCTGCAAGCATATGGGTAATAAAAGAAAAAATATTTAATGATTCTTATGTTTTTATTCTACCAAAACTTTTATAAACCCAACAGAATAGTTATAAAATCAATATAAAAAAATACAGCTTATTTAATGCTTATCCTGTATACCGGTATAAAAAGACCCATCAAAGTATACCAACTCTTATTGCATGGGATAACATCATAGGATTTCGGTCTTATTGCGTTGGCCTTCGGTATCGGATTAATGATTAACAGGGACAGTCGGGGGCATTCGTATTTCATAGTCAGAGGTGGATTTATGAAAGACGAACAACGTAAAAAAGCATTTGCCAAGGATGTTTTCATTAATCAAGAACGAAAGTTGGGGGCTCAAGACGATCGGATACCGTCCTAGTCTCAACCATAAACGATGTCGACCCGGGGATCGTGGATGTTGCTTCTAGGACTCTAGGCACCTTATGAGAAATCAAAGTTTTGGATTCCTGGGAGTATGGTCGCAAGGATGAAACTTAAAGGAATTGACGGAAGGGTACCACCAGGAGTGGAGCTACGGCTTAATTTGACTCAACACGGGAAACTTACCGTGTCCGGACATAGTAAGGATTGACAGATCGAGAGCTCTTTCTTGATTCTATGGGTGGCGGTGCATGGCCGTTCTTAGTTGGTGGAGCGATTTGTCCAGTTAATTCCGTTAACTAACGAGACCTCACCGCTAACTAGCTATGCGGAGGATTCCCGCCATGGCCGCCTTCTTAGAGGGACTACTACCGTTTAGGCCACGGAAGTTTGAGGCAATACGGTGTATGTGATGCCCTTAGATGTTCTGGGCCACACGCGTGCTACACTGATGTATTCAACGAGTATATAGCCTTGGCCGACAGGTCCGGGTAATCTTCGAAAAGTACATCGTGATGGGGATAGATCATTGCAAAATGACTAACAGAGATGGTGCGCAACCGACGCCTGAGCTGGTTCGGACATCTGGTACAGAACAACTGGCGTCCGATATATGATGGAATAAGTAACATCAGAAAAATACAACCAGGTAAGGAAAAAGTCGGTCGTCCAAAGAAGATTTGGGAAGACTCTTTTCGTGAGGACCTAGGAAAGATACCACTGTCGCCAGACATCGCGTCCGATAAGAAAGCATGGAAAATCGCAATCCATGTAAAGGAGCCCTGAGGTGCTCACCAAGGCCCCCTTGTACCTCGGTTCCGGATGGTAGTGAACATGTTAAACCAAGCCCGATGCCTCCTTAGACTTCGGATCTAGGTCCTTAGTCAGTCTTTACTAGCCGCGGTAAGCGTTGACGGGGTAAACACTAGGCCCGGGATGAGCCAAATTAAAATGCCAATGGCGCCTATAACGCATTGGGTTCGCACTCGATTGCGTGCTCGCTAACTGTTCTCTAGGCGGGAATCGACAGACCGCTCCAACGTGTAGTGACTCCATCGAGTGTGCGTAGATACTGGGTCAAGCATTACGAGACAAGTCAGGGGGGATACACCTTGTTCCGCAAATGTCAAAAGATCTCCGCTTCCCTTTACATCGGCGACGTTATCTGGACCTACATTGGACAGTCTACAATCTTTAACTACGAAACCAAAGTCGGATCGGATATCGATGTTGGCTCGGCCAGAACACACGCTCACTGGACTAAGCCGGGCGGCAGTTCTGGTTTGGACAACATTGGTCGGGCGGGATTTACAAGGTAGGGGTGTCATCGGGGAAGCAGACTAATGCGGATATTGAAAGCGAGATGGAAAGCCGAACTTTCGGCATCGAGATGGGTTGAGCGAATAGTATTCCCCTTGGCAACAAGGGCGCTGCGGCGGTCTGGCCACGCCTGCGGGACATATGTCTGCAACACTCACGGTCTTATCAGGGCGGATTAGCTCCACGCCCGAGCACACCTAAACCCTATAAGCATCAAGGGAACAAAAGGTCATTTACTTTGGTTTTTCTCGATTAGTGTCCTATTTTCAGGAGTTAACATTGTCTCCTACCCAACCCTGTACTTGCTACGGGAAACGGGTTTTGGTCTTTGGTCTTTGGTTTTTGGAGATTAGTAAACATTATTTTGCCTACGGGTTGTGTAAGGCTTGGTCAGGCCGGCGTAAAAACTGTGTCCTATTTTCGGGAGTTAACATTGTCTCCTACCCAACCCTGTACTTGCTACGGGAAACGGGTTTTGGTCTTTGGTCATTGGTTTTTCTCGATTAGTACACATCATTTTTTTCAACATGCTAAAAGAGAGAAGAAGATATTGTGACCATTCCGATGATTTTAGACATTTCTTAAACAATTTGGAACTTTTTTTTGGGACGGGGGCAGAAATCATTTAGTAAGGAGGCAAAAAAAAAAAAAATGATGGTAAAAAAATAATAATTTTGCTTTCACTTTTTGGGGGCAAAGATCATTAAGGAGGCAAAAAAAAGATACTAGCTTAAATTAACTACAAGAAACTTAATATATTGCAGCACCCAATGGTTATGGTATAAACCCCTACTAGTATTGCGATAACCTATGTAGCAAGAAGTCTATTGTCGCACCCAATCTTTATTCTTTGAAGAAGAGATTATATTTTTTGCCACACTCTTTTCATATTGTTGCTAAAGTTGTGTGGCAAAAGTATCATTTTGCAGCAGTAAATTATACTCCGTCTATCTTTTTTTATCTGTCCTAATTTCTACTTTGGTCTATTTTTTTTATCTTCCCGCTTTGTTTATAGACATATTTTTCCCTTAAACTATCAAATATACCCTTTATTTTTTATAATCATAAAATCATTTTTAATATAAACTTAATTCAATATCTTAAATATTATCACCATATATATCAATTCAGTATCTTTGTATTAATCGTCATTCCTTTTTTAAATTAAAACATTTATGAATAGTTATAAAATTCCTAATAAAGCTTCTAATTATTATTACATAATTTTAATTTTGGTAATAACATAACATTAAACATGGCTAGTCAAGGGTTAGTCATGACATTTTATAGGATTTCCTTAATATTTTGACAAAGTCAATTAGGACTGTTAATTAGAGACGGAGGGAGTAACTTTTAGCTGCAGCTGGAAAGTATTGTGACTAGAAATTTGCTTTTGCAACACCTATATTGAAGGTGTGGTAATATATGGTGTAGCAATAGCTAGATTTTCTTGTAATTAGTAAAACAAATCAGGCAAAGATCATTAAGGAGGCAAGAAAAAAAAAGATACAAATAAAACAAATTGCCAGTCAATTTGAACTCAAGACCTCTTACTAAACGAGTGCTCTAACCAACATGAGCTATGAAATCTTATTGCACCAAAATAGTTTTGGGCTTACAATTTATAGATATGCAATTTAAATTGAAAATTTATGGTACAAAATACAGGATCAGGTCTCAATGTCTCAGAGTATCTCCAATACTAGAGGTCAAGGTCTTAAATTGATATGACACATAGGATTTAACACTTTTTCTACCAACTTTTCATCTTCAACACTACGGTGGCGGTCATAAAAGGAGATGACATGTCCATGTGGGAACCAAGTGGGGGTAAAGCAGAAAGTCTTATTTAGACTTTCTTCATGACCCTGGGTCTTAAGTCCACATCATCTTTTGTCTCTAAATTTAGATGAAAAGTGTTAGATAGGACCTTGGAGATTGGAGATGGAATTTAAGTAGAAAGTCTTATCTTTATTATTTTTTGTCATGTAGTGAATGACTCATAACTAAAAGGTACTAATAAGACTTCCACCTAGGATGACCTTGACCATAAGCATCGGAGATGCTCTCATGTTTCTGATTAACTCAACCAAGTCTTCTTGTAAAAGAAACCCAGTACTATTCTATACATGTTTACCATAATCAGATGAAATGGGAAAACAATATTACTCTAACCAGTTTCAAGTTTTAATCCCAACTCTTATTCCGGCGTATAGTTTCCCCAATTTCTCATTTGCTTTATTTTGCATTGACTTTTTTTTTCCATTGACGGTCCTTGATTTTGCTTACTTCCATAAACACTGACAAAGTGTTATCTTAGATTTTTTTTTTTTCACTAACATGCTACAGGGAAATGAATTCAACAACCGCAAAAACATGTAGTGCGAAATTATGCGACGCTAATGTGAACATTGAAACTAGAAATATACTTCCATGTGTACCGAAATAAAACTTAGAAATTAGATATCATTTCATAAATTTAAAAAGTACAACATTTTATTGTTGCAACTTTGAAAATAATTTTGCTAACATGCAGTCGCCCTTCCTGTTGTCCGAACACAAAATTGGTCAATTAACCCAATAACAACAATTCGTGGGTGAAAAAAACATGTAAAATGTGATACTGTTTAAATGGACGAGAATATAAAAACTGCCCGGGATGTAAATGGTTTCATTCTACCCATTTAAAAATACATTTTCTTATTTTTAATTTACATCAGGATGCATCCAGTTTCACCTTCGCTATTTTTTATGTTTAAGTCAGGATGAATCCAGATTCATTCATGTTTTTTTTTTTTTTGTCCATTTCACCCATACTAATATTTACTCATCCATTAAAACCATGTTTTAAAAATATTTGGACAATTAACCCAACTTCTCTTGTTTAAATTGAGATCCATGGTGATTCTTAGCTTGTACATATAACATAGTAAGCATGAGCATTAACATGTAATTGTTGATGGAAGAGTCAACAAGTTGTTTTTATTGTTTTTTTTTATCGGCCAAGAGGAAGAGATTCATTGAAAAATGAGGTACTTAATTAAGGGGTACTTCAACCAAATGTTATTCATTGAAGAGTGATCGACAAGTTATTTCACTCCTTATTGGTCTATGTATAACATAGTAACATACCCATTCCATTCCGTTATTGATTTTGTTGCATTTATATATGAATCTTCCGCTATGTATAAACAAATGAGATGCTGGGCAAAACTGTATTTATATACGTGGATATAAAAGCGCAAAAGATATCTTGCACATGATAGTAATAAACAACATTAAGTCTGACATAGTGATACCGGTAGGTTTTAAATTGAAGTTTTTTTTTTTTTTTTTCTTAATTTGAACATACAGGCGTTTTTTCTTTTAATCCTACTATATTTATTAAAGATATCTTGTAGTAAAATTTTACAATGAAAATTTTATGATTATTTCGTTAGATTACCGACTAATTTTCGTGTTTTTGAAAGCCAGTAGTATCATGTATGGCTTAAAGGAAGATGAAGGCATTCTAAAAAAAAAGAATTTGGCCTTAAAAGCATCTTCTAAGTGCTAATCAAATTAAAAAAATATTTAAATAAAAATTAGATATGTAAATTAAATTTTTTAAATTTACTCTCCTTCTTGTTTGATGGAGGATCCATGAACACTCTTAGATGTACACTATCATACATGGTTTGCGCTATTGTCTCCGCAAAATCCAAACGTCAATGAATTTGAATTTTTGATGATACGTTCCTCTCATAACTGTTGAAATTCGAGATGTATAACACCACCAAAAATGAGCACAATTCGAGACGTATAACACCACCATTTACCCCTTTGAATATCAGCCGTTAAAAATTAACGGTTGAAATTAAAGTCAGTAGATGGTGAGGTTTGGTATCTCGAATTGTGCTCATTTTTTATAGGAATGTAGAGTCTTATAAGAAGAAACGTATTATCAAAATATTAGATTTAAATTCATTGTCTATTGAGTTTTGCGAAGAAAATAGTGCAAATCATGTATGATAATATCTATTTAAGAATGTTAATGGATCCTTCCTTTTTCTTTTTATTAATCTTAAGCTTTTCTCCTGCATGAAACTAGACTTGTCGACGCCTCTTAGATGAATGAGTCTACACTGTGGTTGCACTACAATCCGAGACTCATAGATTGGTTTTAAATATTTGCTTCACCTTCACTAAAGTCTTTGATGAAGGCGGCGATGGCGTGTTCTAATTAATTATGTCGGTAACTATTTGTTATTCAACTGGGTTTTTGAATCCCGGCTTGATTGGGGTATACCCAAACTAACTGGGGTATACCCAATTTTAAAGGGACACTTTTTGTGGGTTTTAGGGGGAGTCCTAATGGGTAAGTTATAAAACTACCCTTACCCATTAATAATCTTAATTACCCTAAATCAGATTTTATTCTCTTCATTTCATCTTCCTCTCTTCTTCTCCTCCCCACCATACCGACCCCCACCACCACCACCATCAAAAAAACTCGACGATCAATTCGTTAAAATTGTCGATTCCAAAACTCCGATTAATCTTCATCAATGGATCCGCCGAGGGCTAGTAAGATGAAGCAAACAAATAGAAAGCGCAATGAATTCAATCCCGAAATTGCAAAAATAGTTCAACAAAAAGTGAAGAAAAAAAACGTCAAAGAAGGAGAAATCGAAGCCGCCGAAAAAGCAGAAATGGTGCGATTAAGAAAATAAGGGCCTACTTAAACTCACTCTAGTACTTTGATTTCATGTTTGCATGTCAAATTAGGTCGAAAAATCCAAATTTTGAATTGGCAATTGCATTTACGACAAGGTATTTTGTTATCGACCTTGCCGGATTTTCATAGTTAGGGTTTGGCCGGCAAGCTATAAGGTTGAAGAACTTTCCGGATGTATAGTTTCTTTAACTGCTACTAGCTTGAGGAGCCTTGCAGTTATTCAATTGTATACCTTGCAAGGCGTCGGTTTTTTTAATAAAGCCTAAGCAACTTTTTGCTTATTACTCTGCCGGCTGCTTCTTTTGAATGTTTACTGATGCCTATAGTTTTTTAATCCGGAAGGGTATTTGTATAAAACCATGCCGACGGTTTGTCAGCCGGCAATGTATGTCTAATGGACCTTGCCGACCTGTATAGTGAAAATTTATTGTTTCTACTGTGTACATTTTTGTTGGGAGCCGGCATGTTCTTCAACCTAGACAATGCCGGCCCAAACCTGGTCGGCAGCTTATTCAAAGTGGACCCTGCCGGTTGAACATTGGTCGGCAGGTTATTCAAAGTGGACCTTGCCTAGGCCGAGAGAATGGGCCCCGGCACCTTATTCAAACCACGACCTTGCCGGCCTTGTGCATTTTCAAAACCAAATTTTTTTGATCGAAATCGAACTCATAAGACAGATGAAAGGTTTAATTTACTGAATTTATAATTTCAAAATTTTAATCTAAACTCAATTAATTAACCTAATCAGAATTTTAGTGTTAATTAACCAAGGGCATATTAGCCATTTAGAAAATACAAGGTCAAGGGGTGGCTTGGCTTTACTTCATAATGACCTGATTTTGTCTTATTGGGTATACCCCAATTAATCTGGGTATACCCCAATCAAGCCAGGTTTTGAATTCCTTTATTTATTTATTTATTTTGACAAAACTGAATTTTTTTTTTTTTGAATTCCTTTATGTGGGTTTGTTTGCAGAATTCACCGTTTCCAGGAATTTATAATCCCATGGGATTACTAATCCTTGGATTCATATAAATCCCTTGTGTGTTTGGTAACTCAATTGAAATTCTTAGGATTTATAGAGTTTTCTTGTTTTAAAGTCTTTGTGTCGTTTGACATTGCTCTCAAATCTTAAAATTGCATATATATGGGGTTTAGAGTTAAAAAAAAGTGGGTCCATAAATCCCTTGATAAGTTTCCCAGCAAATCTTAGGGGGAGGGGTCGGACTCCATATGGAGGATTTGCTGGAAAACTGAATCCCGTAGGAAACGTGATTCCAAGGACTTGGGCAACCAAACGTACCGAGGGAAACATAATTCTACCAAATCTCCTAGACCCATAAATTCCAACTTTAAAATTCTACATCCAAACCCACATTGTATTTCCTTTTTTTTTATAGGTTGTCTTTGTCAACCATAATCTATAATTGGGATGTTTTTTTTTTTGAAGAGAAAAATTTATGTTAAGAGAAAAACCAAACAAACCGATTATAGAAATCTCAGTCCCAAGATGCAATCAAAACCCAAATTACATATGAAAAATTAGCTCCCAGTTTTGCAGAATTGGGATGCTATCTAAGAACTTGAAAGTGTTCATATCACAGCTCCAGAGAACCAATTGACAAGAACTATGATTCATATCATAGTTCCAGAGAACCAATTAACAAGAACTATGATTTCAGAAGCAGTTTTGGATCTTGCACCACCAAACACCCTATTGTTCCTTTCTTTCCACACAATACAAATAATTGCACAGTGAAGAATAATTCCGACATTCTTACATTTTTCCTTCATATAGTTGCAAGTATAGTTCCAGCCTTCCAGGTACAGGCCATGAAATTTTTACACATCCGGGTAATCGTGTTTCCTTTGGTTCACTATTGCAGTGACGAAGTTTTGACAAAATTTTGCCCATTTGATGTAAGAAATAAATAAATAAAAGTTAATGAATTCATAAGAGAGTTTACAAAAGGATGCTCTACAAAAAATTGTAGTTAGATCTTTTAAGTACCCTTATCCTAAAATGCATGAATTAATAGAGCAAGATGGATGGAAATATGCATGAATTATTGGCTAGATGAACAACCTTCCCCCTGACGATATACATATGCAAATTAAAGTATACTAATTCCGATTTTCATTTTCTGTTTTTTTAAGCATTACCAACTCCGATCGTTTTGGCGATGACAAATTCTATTTTTGAGATAAAATCAAGTAAATTATATATTAATAAAATAATCTCTCGGTCATGCTAATTTTTTCTGGACATGCCACTGTGGCGGAGGCAGTTAAAAGTAAGTGTGTGCAGTTGCCTAAATTTGCCTAAATTTTCTGATATGAGATTTTTGAACTCTAAGCCTATTTTCGCTATCTTGCACTCTCTAGAAATATTTTGCTTCCCCTTAAGAGAGTTTCTGGCTCCGCCCCC
Source organism: Papaver armeniacum (assembly GCA_023531295.1). Classification (NCBI taxonomy): domain Eukaryota; kingdom Viridiplantae; phylum Streptophyta; class Magnoliopsida; order Ranunculales; family Papaveraceae; genus Papaver; species Papaver armeniacum. The sequence goes on from JAJJWW010003425.1 coordinate 59,302, forward strand.
GCAGGCCATAACATCTATAAAAGATAGAATAAATATTGCGACCATCTCAATGGTTTTGGACATTGGATTTTTCCTTCGCAAATTGGAAATAGATTTTAACATATATTTCACTAATCTAATTTCCTGGCTAGTATCAGGCCTATGGGTTTTAATTGAGGCCTGTCATTTTCTTCGCCCAACTTAGAGAATGTGATATGGGGTGTCTAAAGTGTGATAAAATACCAAATTACCCTTTATACTAACCTTAATAATTCTAATTATCTAAATCAAATATAGAACCTAAATCAGTTCTACTAACAATCTTTATCAAAACATAATTTTTCTTCAATTTCAATGATAATCAAAAACTAAAACATAATCACAAAAACAATTCAATACTCCGTTTTTTGGTGTTTTCAAACAATTTGATTGATTGAGTTAAATCCCTTTAATCAGTTCCTATTAAGATGGATTCAACAATGATTTAACTATGAATCTCCGAAATTTCGCATCAATTTTTTCTAAAACTCAACCAGAATCGGTTGATATACGTATTAACATAAAACAATTGTTCCCAATAATCGGTAGATATGGTACACCTACATAAACCGATTCTGGGTTGATGTGATGAACATCAACCACAATCGGTATACGTTAATGCATATATCAACTGATTCATTAACCATGTTTGATTTTTTGCACAAACCCTAACATTTTTATCTTGATATTATAGAGCATGAAAATACGATTTGAACGCAAAAAGAATGAGGTCATTCCGACATCGGACGAAGAACTTATGAGCAATATAGTCGAAGAAATTTCCAAATTTACAATCGGTTGACGTGGGCATTTTAAACCGATTCTAGCACAAAAAATTACAAAAAAACTCTTGAATTTTACAATTTGTCTATGTTTTAAGTCGTATTTACAAGTGTATGAACATATATCGATTATGGGTTGAGTTTTTTCAAATTTCATCCTTTGATGATGAATTAAGATTAGTTGACTTCTAAGTTAACAAGATTAAATAATAAATAATCACCCGAATCAACATTAATTAGTCAAGGGTAAGCTAGGCATTAAGGAAATAGTTGGCTAAGGGGTTTTATTAAATTACTTCCTAGTTACCTTTTTTGTTTTTTAGTGATAGGCCTCAAACTATGAAGATTTAATTTAAACAGTTATGGTAAAAGAAAGAAGTACTCCCTTCATTTCTGAAAGATTTGCTTCTTTAGTTTTGCACAAAGATTAAGAAAATTAACCATTGTAGCCACTTTTACATATTTTTCCAAATTTAGTTGGTTCCGTTCATTTGGTGTTAGAGAAAAATAGAGAGACAATTGGTCATTTTTTTTGTAACAAGAGATAAAAATAAGAGAGAGATGTGGTCCCTCCATGGATAATTAGTAAACTCGTAATATAAGACTTTTCATTTATGCAAACAAACCTATCATTTTGACATACCAAAATATAGAAACCAAACTTATCTTCTAGAAACGAAGAGAGTAATTAGTAATTGATGTTTTTCATTTCTAAATACATAGTGTACTCAATTTTGATTTTATACAAGGTTTTATAGCATTTTAAAGTTTCTAATTTAACCAAACTTTCTTGCAAAACTGAATCGTGACTATTCGACCTGCGAAAATGCCATATAACCAGTTGAATAAAAGCAAGGTAACAACGTTTTCTAACGTGTCCATTTATGGGCAGATAAATATTATTTTTTTGCTTTCCACGTCACTTCAAAATAAAAAGATAAAAAAATAAATAAAATACGAAAACAAGGAAAGGACCAAATCGATCGAAATATTAGAGCCTGTTTGGTACAGTTTTCGAAAACATTTTAAACAGAAAACACGAGAAAACGCGTTTGGTAGGGACATTTTCAGAAAATGTTTTCTATTTGTTTTCTGTTTTTGAAAACAAAAAAATGAAAACAACAAATTATTGTTTTCTATGTTTTCTCTTTTTTCTTTTTTGTTCATTCTTCTTCTTTTTAGAACAAAGTAAGAGATCGAGGAAATGACCACAAGTTAGTCATGACCAGTATCACTATCTCTTAGACTAGTCTTTACATTTGATCTGATTTAGTTCATTTTCCTGGGTTTCCAAAAACAGTTTTTTATGGTTCCAAACAAATTTTAGAATATGATGAAAACAAAGAAAAAATGGTATGTTTTTAAAATAATAGAAAAATATTTTTGAAAAATGTTTCTAAAAACTCTACCAAACAGGCTCTTAGTTTTTCCTTCTTCTTCTCTTTCATAGTTACACTTTGAAACATCGATCACCTGAAATTTCAGTTGACAATTTTTAGTTAAGCAGATCTAAGCTAGATAACAACATATAGGTGTCGCTAAACAGTGAAAACAATTTGAGACAAGAATCAAAAGAGAGAAAAGAGATGAAAAATCTCCTAGGGTAGATAAATTAAGGTTCACATCATGAACAAGCATATATTGATTCTTTCCTTTTCTGCCGCCAAAATCTTCCATTTCTATCAAGGTTTATGGTCGCCCCAATTGATGGCCAACCAATATTATTCATCTTCATTGAGATAGTAGTATATATAAAGAATCTATACAATTATGTCTCTAATTAAAATCAGAATGATCGACCAGTTACTTATAATATTTAATCGATTAATTAAGATCGTTCATAATAATTTTCAAAATAAAAAATAACAATAAAAAAATCTATGGCAAAGAATCTCAAAATTACCGTGAATAACATCCGTATGTTATCATAATACTGAATAACTACTGAATATAGGGCCTTGGAAAATAATGAACGAGTTCTAAATTTTGATATTTTTGCAGTGAAGAAAAACAAAAAAATGGAAAAGGAATTTGTTTCTGTAATCTAAACTGTAAGTTTTGTTAATCTTAACTGTATAGTATATCCAGAGTCCATCTAAATGCACCCCCTCTTAACCCAGGGTGCACATTCCTCCCATGCTTATTGGTTGTGTATTAACCATAGTCAATTTTATTTACAAATCTATTTAGTAGGACTATGTGAACTGCGGAATTCAATTTTATTTACAAATCTTTCCTTGATGAATAGACCAGAAGGAAGATAGATGGATGAATGTTTATTATAAGAAGAATATGGGAAGAAAATAGTAGTGAAGTATTCTCCAAATCATTGAATAATAAAGGGCTTACTTTGTCTCTATGTAACTTAGAACGTTACTGATGACTTGGGTAATAATTGAACCATCGCACAGAAGTATGATTAGATTTTGGAAACACAACTAATCAGGATCGGGTATACATATGGGTAACCTACGACCTAACGACAATAGCGAATTTGTTTGAGCAAATTACAGGTATAATATTATTTGTTTGAACAATGATGCCACCCAAAAGAATTATCAGAGAAAGTGTTGAGAGAAAAAATTTAAAACTTTAGTTCTTTAATGGAGTCTTTAACAGAGAAAAACTGTTACGGAAAGAGACGTTCAAAAAAAAAAAGGACACATTTTTATCCTAGTTTAATTGGGGGCCATGAAATCTAATTGGGGGCATGATATTTTATTTGCACCCCAAAAATTTCAGGGGCGTATTCATCCGATTATGAAAATATTGTTTTACCCTTGACTATTTTTTCTTTTTTATCCATTAACGACCCTAATTAACGACCCTTCTAAGAAAATAACGACTTTAAGGGTCGTCATACACATAATAAAAACAATAACGACCCTTCCAAAGGGTCGTCAGATAATTGGTCTTTATATGATGACTCCAAACTGTCGCATATTTCCGCCATTAATAACTCTTCAAGAAGATAACGACTCTTTTATAAGAATAACGATTTGTTTGGAGTCGTCACTAAAATCGTCTAAACATTAACGATTTTTTACAACGGTCATATAACGACTCTTTTATAAGAATAACGATCTGTTTGGAGTCGTCACTAAAATCGTCTAAACATTAACGATCGTTTAGAGTCGTCAATAAACTACTTCAATACCATGACGATTTTTCATACGGATCTGGGCAAAAAAAAAATTTATCCATGATCACAGCGATTTTTCATACACATGGATAGTTAAAAAATTTTTAAAACAAGTTAAAACTCTAATTAAGTAAGATTATCACTGATTATTTAAGATTAATACTAATCATTTAGGGGCATTTTAGCCATTTAGAATTTATTTTTTTAAGTGATGACCCAAATTAGGATTGGGTGACCTTTTTTGGTCCACTAGTGCAAGGCCCCCAATTAAAAGTTTTGGCCCCCAATCAAATTAGGATTTTTATGCACATCTTTTTTTTTTTTGCTTACTTTTGCGATTTTCAACGTGATATTTATTTATTACTTTTTCAATATTTAAGTGTGAGTTGATGAAATAATACACAACCAATCAGCATGGGAGGAATGTGCACCCTGTTAAGAGGGGTGCACTTAGATGGACTCGTATATCCACCACTAACTTAATTTGTTTTATTTTCTTTAATTCATGTGACGTGTCAACAGCGAAAGATCTATTTCACTGCCAAATTATTGCCACATCAGTTAGTGCGGTCAAGCAGCTGTTACTGAGTTGTTCAAGTAGAAAGATCGATTCTACTTGTTTTCAATGATCTAATGAAATAGGAAAATAACACTACCCCAGCCGTTTTAAATCCTAACTCTGGATCCACCATAGTTTCCTCTAGTATCCCATATAGTATGTTTTATCTTCAATTACCTTGATTTTGCACACTTCTATAACCACTGCCACATGTAATCCCATTGTGAAATGAAACGAAAGGAGAATAGCCTATTTATTTCCAGAAAGTGTTCTATTTTATTTATTTATTTATTTTTATTTTTTTTGAGAATTTTCATAAATTGTTCTCTTTATGAATTCAATGATGGAAATACATGGAGCGTGAAATTAACATGAAACTAATGTGAACTTCATAATTTCAAAACGATATATTATTTTTGTCCTTGCGAAACGCAGCCTGATATGCTATGGTTGGCAATGAGTGAAGTTGAGTTTGGTCATGTTGAAAGTCTTGAGACTTTAAGAATGATTAAAGTTATTTTTTTGGCTTAATTCTTAAAAATGCCACTCTTGGAAATGGGTTTCCAAAAATGCCACCCTAACTCCAAACCCCTAACAGTAGAGGACCCTAAGTAGTTTACTATTATTTCTAACTTTTAAAAACTAAAATAAGTGGTTTCCGGTGTGGTTTTCCGTGCAAGGGTCCAGTAGAAAGGGTCCGGACACTTTACTGGACCTTATGATTTTATTAAAAAAATATTAGAATTTGAATAAAAAAATTAAAAATCAATATTTTTATTTGTATATAAGTATCAGGGTCCCCAAAGTAGAAAGGGTCAGGACACTTTCTTTTGGACCTTATGATTTTATTAAAAAAATATTAGAATTTGAATAAAAAATTAAAAATCAATATTTTTATTTGTATATAAGTATCAGCGTCCTGTGGTAAAGGTCAAGACCCTTTACTGGACCTTTAGGGACCTCAAAAAAGCTTTTCGTTGAAAATAAAAATATTAAAGTATTAGGGTCCAGTTAATGTCCGGACTTCTTACTGGACTCTTAGGATAATATTAAAATAACCTTGTTGATGGAATTAAATGGTTTCAAAAAGGATGATCAAAGTCAGGACCCTTCGATCCCGGGGTGAGGACTTTTTCAACTTGACCACCTACACGCCCGGTAGGTGCCAAGTAGGATAATAAAGTCGGGACCTTTTCGATCCGGGTAGGGACCTTTTCTCCACCAGGCCACCTAGGCGCCAGGTAGGTGACAAGTATTATGATCGAAGTCGGGACCTTTATATACCAGGGTGAGGACCTTCAGTTTACTCCACCCCTTACACCTCGGTTACACAGCACAATCGTTGTGAGATAGGTTTTATTTAAATATTTTTTAAATATAATATTAAAAGCTCTCCTGTTATTGGTTAATTTGGGAGGCTATAATTGTCGTGTGTAAACTTTCTATTGGTCAATTTGCGCGGCACCTTTCAACAAAACTTTACCCTCATCCGTTCATTGTTTCTTCTCCATTCTCTTCCATCTTCTTGAGGTTCTACTGCTCTATCAGGATCACCTCTTCTTATTAGTCTTGATCTATATCTTAGTATTCTTTTCTTCTTCTTCTTTCACCACCTTATACTTTTCTTGTCTTTCTTATTGTGCTCATATCATGGCAGCTGCTACACCATGAAAGCTAGGTTTTATATTTTACTAATCATCCAACTGAGATAGAGAAGGAAGGAGCTATATATATTGTTCAATAGGTGAGCTTAACTTTTAGCTATTTCAAATTCGATATTAAATTTTGGTTAATTTCAATTTCAAACTCAAAGTTAGGTTTTTAAATATTTATTGGGGATTTATTCAATATGATGTTTATTTATATAGTTTATAGTCAAATAAGGTATGGGTTATCTTTAATTTTGTGGTTTGGTTACTTAATTTATGTAGGGTTCATGATACAGATGATCTTAATTTTATGGTTACGACTAAATTTTTTTATGGTTAGGTTTCTTTTGGAAAATCGTTGGTTGAAATAGGCATGCGATCTAGTAGATCATCACTATTTGTAATCAAGGGTTAAGTTGTGTGATTTCAATGTTCATTTAGGAATTGGTTGGTAATTCACTTTTTGCTTAAGAAGTTTATGTTGTATATAATCGAGAGTATGTTTTGTGAAATGCGCTTGCTTTTAGAACCCTAAATTGTCAGTCGCCATAATGATAAGCAAAAGCTGTTCTCATCCACTACAATGGTGAATGGGCGCACAAAGAAGGTAATGATGACTACAAAGGTATGACACATCTTGCGGTGGTACCTGATAAGTACACTTTTGAGGATGTGAATAAGAGAGCAATGGATGTTTTAGGTTTCTTGCACAAACCTTGTTTTGATGTGTATGGCCTCATAGATGTCCGGGAACCGCATTTAAGCAAAGGATTAAGATTGTTAGTGAAGAAATGTTGATTTTTTATGTTGGCCGACATGTGGAGTCCCAAGATTTTACACAATCAAATATGAAGAAGAAGTAAAGTATATATTCCTCCCGTAACTCCCAAAACAACTACCTGGAGATGACAAGCAGATCCAAGATGCTTCCCCACACTCCCTTGACCCCTCTTAACAATCGCACGTCGAGTTCCGGTGAGGATTATCACCCAAGAATGAAACCGCCAAGGGAGATGGTGGTGTTAAAGGTATGTTTATTTGTCCCTCTTATTATTGTACTTTTGTATTATGTTTGTCCTGACCAAATAATCACACTAATGTTGAATGTTTTATTTTATCAGCGAGTACTAGTGGTCCAAAGGCTAGGAGATGTCTTGAACCAAGAATGACTCCATCGGCCAAGAAACTCCGCCTGTCTTCATGATGCGCCAACAACTCCGGCGTCGGTCTTTGGATATTCCTAAACCCCCAAAGGATATGAAGTACAACGATCTACGTGTGGGTAACACTTTCAAAAGCAAGGGGGAGCTGAAACTTATACTTGCAATAGCCAAAGTAGAAAGAAATTTTGAGTACATAGCTTGTAAATCCGACAACCCAGGGTTTATTGCCAAATGCAAAGACAAGACATGCGAGTGGCGTCATGAAAGGTCCCCTTAGATTCTTGTGGGTGGTGGAAACTCACAGATTTGCAAATGATGTGCATACTTGTGAAAGCAACAAAAGGATCGACCCCGAATTAAGAACCAAAGCGGCTCATGGAATTGCAGAAGAGCTTTTCAAGCACAAATTCAAAGAACTAGATGCGCCTTTACGCCCAAACAACTGATTTTGAACATAAAAAGGGATTATGGAGTGGTTATCAATTACCGACAGGGATACAACGCTTGCAAGCGTGGTATTGAGCTGATCAAAGGTAGCCCCGATGAATCGTACCAACACCTCGTTGGTTATAGTCACATGCTTGGTGTTCGTGAATAAGGGTACTGTTATTTGAGATTATAACTCGATTCGGATGATTCTTTTCTATATTATTTCTTTGCTTTTGGAGTATGCATTGAAGGATTCAAAAACTGTTTCAGACCCGCATTTGCGGTTGATGGTACACATCTTACAGGGCCACGCCAAGGAGTTCTACTGTCAGCTGTTGGAATGGATCCCGACGAGTCGATCTATCCTATTGCTTTTGCTGTTGTTGATTCAGAGAATAATGAATCTTGGGAATGGTTTATGAGAAAGTTAGTCGGAGTACTTTGCGATAAGTATGCTAAGAATGAAGATGTTGTTGTGGCAACAGACAGGCACCCATCAATCGGTAGAGCCATAAGGTTGGCATTTCCTTATGCTAATCAAGTATACTGCATCCACCATCTTTTAGGTATTTAACAAGACTTTATATACTATAAACACATGAGTTTTGTGTTTAAATAGATTTGATGCTAGTTATCTGAATGGATACAATGTTAACCTTGATTTGTATTTAGTGTTACTTATCATATTGTAGCTCTTTATATGTACGTATCTAGACATAGTTATGAAGTTAGTTAGTCCCTTGTATCATTAGATATGTAATTCAGATCAATGGCAATAGCATCATATTGCATATAATGTACTAGGTACGACACTCAGGTCCATGACAGTAGTACCATATAGGATATACACACACAATAGTGGTCACATATATATGTACAGTCCAAACAAGTTCTGGGAGTCCACCCTGCTGTATGATACATTTAAGACATATATATATATATATATATATATAAGTTTTGGGAGTCCACCCTGCTGTATGATACATTTCAGACATATATATATAAGTTTTGGGAGTCCACCCTGCTGTATGATACATTTCAGACATATATATATATATATAATTCAGATCAATGACAATAGCATCATATGCATGCTTCATGTTGTACTTATAGGTCAGTCCTGTAATGTTTGACCTTGCAGAAAATATCAAAAGAGACCTACCACAATAGCCGCGGCTTCGGTGGCATTTATAAGATCTCGCAAAAGCGTTTAGCAATGATGATTATGAACTTGCTATGAGAGACCTAGGTTTAGCGAGCTCCGCTGCTTTAAAATCTGTAGTGGATCTTGGACCGGAAATGTGGGCCAGGGTGAAGGCTAGACTAGGTCGTTTTACTCTCATGACTACAAACGCCTGTGAAACTTTCAATTCAAGAATAGCTGATGTTAAAGGTCTTCCAATCTGCCATTTAGTCGATTACATTCGCAGGTTCCTTATGGAATGGTTCTGCCAACGTAGACAACTAGCTCGTGATCGGCAAGATCCTTTGAGTGAACATGCACGGGATATAATCAAAGAACGGTGGCTGTGGCAAAAGGTTTGTGGCTTGCCATGTCGATGGGGACGAATATGAAGTGGATGAGGGTGACTATGAAGAGCAAAGACACACGTCTATCTTGACCGAAGGTCTTGCACGTGCAAAGTGTTTGACTATCAAGATCTTCCGTGTCCCCATGTACTTGCGGTGTGTGAGACATATAAGATAAAAGAAGAAGGCCTTTGTGGGGAATATTATAAAACATATGTTTGGAGATCTATGTATGAACCTAAAATCTATGGTGTCCGAGCCCGTAAACTTGGGATGTCCCAATGGAGGTGGCAGAGCGGGTGGTGCTTCCTCCAAAACTACACCGGAAGTTGGTCGTCGGTGCATCAAGAGGAAAAGGTCTCGCCATTGAAAAACCTAGAAAGAAAAGAGCTTGTTCAAGGTGTCACCAGACGGGGGCATTATGCTAACAAAGAAACGTTGTCCCAAGGCTTAGAATTGGAGTGATTTTGGTTGTCGACATTGCTTACCTTGTTATGTTTGTTTGAAATAGGTTAGGCGGCATCATTAGTAGAGTGGTTTTAGTCATGTTTTCATCCTCAGGTTAAATTAGTTTTTCTCAGACTTGATATGAAACTTTAAATTTCGAAAAGTATGTCTTAATTGAATTTGGGAATTACCAGTTCAAAAGGAATTCCTTAGTTTTCCATTGTTTATTAATTGCAAGTTCCATAGTACTGGCAATTTTCATGTGAACTGATTACAAGAATCAAAAATCATTTACTTCAGTAGAGGTTGATGCAAAATGACAGGCTCAATAGTTTTTTTTTGTTTTTGTTTTTTTTTTTTTTTTTTTTTTTTTGAGACATGTTGTTTTAGTAATTGGTAGCCAGGTTATGCACTCTTTTAAACGTGCTAATTTTCATTTACTTTTCTTATTGAAACAACGAAAATTATATAGCCATAACTAGACTTTTCAAATTGAATCAACCAAAATTATATAGCCATAACTAGGACAACCTAGAAGGGAAAAACAGTTTCATCGTACCTAATAAAAAGGACTTTAAATATAAAATAAACTAGTCAGACATTAGCTTAAACCATTCTTCATCACTTTTCTTTTCAAGTTCTGCGTTCTTGTGCCTTCGGATATCGCTCTTCATTGCACCATTCATCAACTCAACAAGGGCGAGATCTTGAAACAAACTCTGTCCAAAATTCTCCTCCTTGATCCATACGCCGCTGCCATGATAAGGAATGATACATGATTCCGGGGCTGAGATCCCTAACCTGTTGCATTCTTTACGCAACTGGCGATCATCCTCTACTAACTCAAACCACTCCTTACAAAATTGGCTACCATTTTTTGTTTTGTAGAAATTAGTTACTACACGCTTGGCAATAGGTTTTTTAGAGTCAACAGACTCAACACCATTTTTAGAGTCAACAGACTCAACACGATTCCTCCCATATATGGTAGTATATTGATTTCTTGTTCGGGCAGTTGAATCGAGTGAGGTTAGGCCATCCTGTTGAGAGCATCCTGCCATTGTTTTCGGATGGTTTGAGATAAAAACTTGTAACCAAATGCACCTAATAACAGTGATTTTTTTACCCTAGAGATAATTAAGCACAAACGAATATGAATGTTGTCCATTTATACTTATGTTGGCAAACATGTAAAATTTAATGCCAACTAAATATAGCTGGCGCCTCTCATGTTCACCTATAAAGGAAGAGAAAAAAGCAAATTTAAAGCTTGTCCCATTCTTGGGAATTACCCTTTGCAAAGGAATTCCTTATTACTAACTCAGATAGTTATTACTTCAAACCTTTGACTCCTTCAAAACCTTAAGTAGAGATTCATGGTTTATTACTTCCAGACCCCAAACCTTGGTGACAAAAGGAAAACCTTTAAAACAACAATCGCAAAAAATTAGACAACTAGAAAATATCAACCCAACTGTTTCTTACCACCAGGACATGAGCCATTCCTTGACATTTGTAAGTCACCTCACTACCAACAGGCTTGTCAGCCTTAATCTGATAATCTAAGGTAGCATTGCTTTTAACAATAGTTATGTTGAACGCTATTTCAGCCCAAGGATAAGAGTTGAAGTCGACGAGGTTATCCACCAGGTACCAGTGATCACACTCAACTACTTTGTCATTTCCCTTTCCCAGTACATACCCGTGTAAAACATATAGTAACGACAATTTCACCTTGTCATCAGATTCCAGTGGGACTTTGACAATTTCACATTCAGCATTAGAGTTGCTTGATTGGTGACATTCACGCGATTTTTTTCCTCCTCCTCCTTTTTGCCAGATTTCCTCGATTTTTTTTCGTCCTTCTCCTTTTTGCCAAAAAGTAATCTCTTCAAATGTTTTCCAGTTACTGATTTTCCTTCATCGGGGAAATGCTTCATCTTAAGGCGGGGGCTTCGTGGAGGGACGAGAAAAATTATGGTTCGACTTCATAAAACTAAGCCCGAAATCAATGCGAACTCTTTCTTTCCAAAGGAGATTTCCTTTCCACAAACCATTACGCGCATTTCTTCATGGTTACCCTTATCACCTTCATCATCCATAGAGATCTGACTAGCCAATAAGAAATGAAATAAGGCAGCAGACCACGTTTGCATGGGCAGGTGCAGTAATGGGCCAATCGCAGTTGACATAAATTTCTCTTGCTCGACAGGAGACAACAGGTTACGCACCCTCTTCAAAACCTTTGGGCTTGAGTATGTTGTTACTTTGCACGTATAAGCCCGATACCTGGCAGGGTGAACAAACATCCTACAATATAGAAATAAATAGTTACACCAATAACAACATACAAGTTCTTAGAATTAAGTATTTGAGAGCGCAAGCACGAACATTAAAAAAGGATAAATAGTTGTACATTCCAACTAATCCAATAACCACCTGTATTCGAGTTGTAAAAGTGATTCAAGGAATGACCGGTCTAGCTTTCGTTTACAAGTGGCTTATACCAAATACACCTAGAAAGAACAATGCAGCAACATGGAAAAAATAGGATTCACATAGAGGCATCTAACTTTCTCTTATATATAAATAACTAAACTATTGTTATTGTTCAAATTTAACTTCTTAAAATAGTGCGCAGATAGGTAGTAGCTTGGGTTCTAGGCTATTAATGCATACATTTTAGCATTTGACAGAGAATGCTCAACGGTGGCACAATTATACTATACCATACAATCATCTATTAGAACAAGTAGATTCAAAACTATATCTAAAGGTAAGTATTCAGCTCTCCAAGCTTTACTGATTATTATACTCATGAAATATCTTATGTGAATCTCCAGCAGTAAATAAGAAAAAAGAAGTGACCAGACACATCACTAAAATGAATGGTTAGCCTTAACAGGCTAAATGTCACCTATCTACCTTTCAACACCATCTGTAGATACCACTCTTTTGTCCTCAACAGTGGCATCCAACAATGTTTCATCCACATGAACATCAGATTTCACTTTTCGAGAACACTTCTTCTTCTTCTTCGCTCCTGCACCCATAACTTGGAACCTACAAAAATAATGTAGTCGAGATTAGTAATAGCATAAATAATACGAAAGGTCTATTGACCAAAACAAGCTAACAAAGAAAACAAGACTAAAAGTTGACGAAATGAGTTGATGAAATGTGCATTATATATGTGAGATCAAAGAGATGGAGTTAGTAGACAAAACATGACAGAATTAAACGCGTTATCTGTGGATATCACATCCCTACGGTTGTCTGGCAGCTACCAATTGAAAAATCAACTAGTTTTTACTGTGAGCATCATTGGTATACAAAAAGTGGAAGGATAGAGCCTTCACACTCAACAAGCCAAATAAATGCCATCTTAAATTATAACAGTATGAACCACTTATGCATCAAATTTTAAAGATTGATACAAGCCAGTGTTTTAAGTTGCAAAAGAATCGTAGTTGATGGCCATACATCAGAAGAAAAAAAAATCTTATGGCAACGTTTAATCCTACCACCAAGAGACAATGTCATGAGCAGCATACACCAAATCAATTACTATAGTGTCCTAATTCTTGAATCTAAATCATGATATGAATCCACATTCCCCAGAGTCTATTCTAAATTCTAAAACTTAACCCCCATATACCCATTGATTTGTAAAGATTAAACCACAAGAACAAACATCCTACAATAAGCACAATTTGAAGCATCATTTACACATCTTATCACAAAACCAGAAAATGATAATTTTAAGAATGTTATAGCACCAGAATAACAAAATGATAATCTATGGTAATACCAGAAACTAACATAAAAATAAACAAACAAAGATTCAGTTTCACAAACACCAAAAATCTAAAGACAAAATCTCATCTTCAATTAACCGAATAAAATTTCAGAAAACCACTTATCATTCAAAATCTTAAACATTTAAACCAAAAATTGCCGACTTTCATTTCATATCCAACAAAATTGAATCCTAATTTCAGATTGATGAGAGATAATTTTAAACCCTAAATCATACCTTTTTTTTTTCTTCTACTGGTTTTGAAGTTGGGGTTATATCTTTCTATCCTGCACTCTCTTGGCTCTCCATTTATCCAAATCTTCTTCCCTAATCTCTTATTTCAAATACCTACGTTTTATCTCAGTATTTATTAGTTCTTCATAGATGGCGAATTGGGTATGTAAAAATATAGGGTTTTTCCGGGTTTTTCGGTTATGGGGTATTGGTGTTTCTTTGTGAATCGTCCTTTGTTTGTCCTAAGATATCAATGAAAGATTCAATCTTGCAGCGGATTGAATCTGAGATGAAACTGAGAGAAAAGTAAGATAAAATGAGGGAAGGGTTGGAGAGCTAGTGTTAGGGATGAAATCAATGAAATTCAATCTTACAGAGATTTTATCTTCTGAGAGAGAACTGAAGAGGAAGAATGAGGGAAGAGTTGGATAGGGAAGGAGATGAAAGGAGAGAACTGAAAAATGACGGAAAGAACAAGAGGACGGAAATAACAAGAGATTTGTTGGGGTGAAATCTATGCTGAGGTGGTAGATGACTCAGCCAAATTTTTTGCTGAGGTGGTAGCTAACTCAGCCAAATTTTTTGCTGAGGTGGTAGATGACTCAATCAAGAGGGTCCAGACCTTTCTAAATAAGGGTATAATTGTCTATAAAATCCCAAAAGAGTGTTATCTGTATATTTCATTTAAGGGTGGCAGTTTTGGAAGCTTGTTTCCAGGGGGGGCTATTTTTACACATTAAAGTTATTTTTTTTCCATACATGTAAATTCGAGACTAATTTGTAGCTCGTATGACAGTACATTCAGTGCGCATGATCTTTACCATGAAACATTTGATGCCTAGATGAAGTGTCATCAACAAGTTACTTCACTCTTATACATGGAAGTTTGCTATGGAAACAAATGAGATGTTGGAGAATTTTTTTTGTTTATGTATGGAGGAATTTACTATTGTTTGATTGGAAGAGATAAATTTATAAGGAAAAGAAGATTGTACAAGAGTCTACAGAGAGTAGACTAAAAAAGAAAAAGAAAAGCAAAAGCTACATCAGTAAAATACAGTGTCCCAATTTGGACTGAATTTGCAAAATTAATATTCAGTCTCTCCCCAAAAGCAGCAACCCAAGTAAGAACTAAAGTCTTAGCATCGTTAATCCAAGTCTTTTTTAAAGTTTTACTTGTCCTCGAAATAGTGACAATTCCATTCTCTTCGAATAACCCATATTACAGCAGCAGGAATGAGTCTCCAAGCAACTTGGCCGGAAATAGAAAGTTGATTATAATGCTAAGTATTGCAAGAGATGACATAGATTCAGGGAACACCCAAGCCCACTCTCTTGGCGTAATAGTACACCAAATTTAATATGCTACCTTGTAATGAATGGATAAGTGGTTTTGAGATTCTGGTAGGTTACCACAAAAGATGGAAGAGCTTTAGATATCCATACCCTTATGTTGAATCATATCAAATATATTTAGACGACCATGAACTGTACACCAAACTAAGAAGTTGATTTTATGTGAGACTTCTTTCTACCAGATGAAATTGTGCGAAAAATCTTTAACTCCTACATCTGCAGACAAAGAGGCGTAAAGAGATTTCACCGTGAATGAACCATAAGAGCTAGCACTATGGAGAGCATCATCCCTTCCCTATCCCTCCATATCCCTCAAACTATCCAAAAACCATGTACTATGGTCTCCAATATCCCTACATGTGTAGGGATATCCACCCCTTTCCCTACATGGAGGATCACATCTGATCCCGCTTGTAGGGAAGGGAAATCACACGGCTACTCAGTTGTCGTATTTATTTACACTTTACGGCTACTCAGTAGCCATAACATTTTAATCTGGTTTTTAAAGTTTTACCTTAAAGCTTTCTTTATTCACTTTTTTTTTACTAAAACTCTTTTTTACCTATTATGTATCGTTTTTTTACTCTAAAATGATTTTTTTACCTAGACAAATATATTCCTATTGAACAAAAACTGGGTGAAAAAAATACAGCTACTCAGTTTCCGTATGACACTATTCATACGCCTACTGGGTAGTCGTTTCGTGTAGGGAAGGGATAAGAGGCCACCATAGTGAGGTTGGCTTCCTTGTGCTATCCCTTCCCTACATATGAGGGATAGGGAAGGGATGGAGTGCACCATAGTTCTAGCTTTAAGGATGAATTTCACATCTCCTAGTATCAGGTAAGTTGTCTCTAACAGGGGAAGAAGACCCAATACTGGAAAAAAGAGCTGCCAAACTGTTGACTTCGGAATTAAAGAGAATTCTTTTGAACTCAAACTTCCATGAACCACCAGAAGAAGTATGATCTTTTATATTTGCAAGTTTTAGATTATCAAGTTTATACAAATCTTAAAAAGAGTCGGCTAAACACTTGCTTCCAATCCATATATCATGCCAGAATGAAAATGAAGTATCAGAGTGAATACAAATAGTGGAGGTTGAATCTATAAGAGTACCAGTTTCAGAGATAGTTCTCCATCAAGAAACTCCATGAGGAGAAGTAACTTTACCATGGATCCAATATGAGAATCTACAACCGTATTTTTCACAATAAGTTGGTACCACAAATGTGTTTTTTCTACTCCCAACCTCCTGCACCATTTGGCAAGTAATACAAGATTCATAACACTAAGATTTAGGATGCCCAAACCTCACATACAGTACTTCTCATACGCTGACTAAGCAATGTATATTCAGCACCACGTGTGCCCACCTCAGCAAGGACAGTCCAGTTAACGTTGGACACGTCAACCAAACGTTACAGTCAGCACTCGCCATATCATCGAAGAGACCTGCCACATCAACATTGTTGGATCCAGTCAGCAACGCCACATCAGCAACTTAGACCAGTCAGCAAGTGCCACGTCTGCATTCCAGTCCAGTCAACAGTTCCATGTCAGCATATTTTGCACTGTCATCAGTGTCACGTCTGCAACAACACGCGCTTTCGTGAAAATCTTGTTTCGTTGATAACTTCTTCATTATAAGTCAAGTGATTTTTGGCTCGTTGGAATCGTCTTTCAATCCCCTAGAATATGACAGAAAAAATTCCAATGTTCGAGAAACTTTAATGTGCACTTGGAGCAGCAACATGATCGAGTTCGAGGTTCGTGGATCTACATGATCGAGTTCGAGGTTTATGGATAGCGAAATGATCGAGTTCGAAATGACGATTTCTTAGACCCTTCCATATTTAGACTTGCATCACATCGCATGCACCTAAAGCCTCACCTTGCACGTGAGCATTTAAGTCTTGCTTTTATCGCAAGCATAAAATCTCATCTTGCACGCGAGTATGAAAGACTTGCACCTAGGAAAGCATAAAGTCTCATCTCGACCACGAGCCCAATGCCCGATATTAGTCCAAAGACTCGTACTCAACACAAGCAATACAGCCAGCCTACCCGAGCAGCGAGCGCTACAGCCTTGTTACGTTGCGAGCAAAAATCCTTGCCTCAACTGCAAGCACACTATATTTTACTCAAGTCTCGACTAGCTCTCGAGCATCACAAGTCCATACATGGAAAAAAGTCTCGCCTAGCACGTTAGCAAATTTTTGCAGGTAATTACAGTTGGGGGCGTCTTTGTAATATCTCTACTCACGCTTGCGGGCGAGTTACGTCATCAACAGTCGACAAAGAAGGAAAGACAAACTTCTTAACCCCCACCAAGTTAGAGGTTAAGAGAGGGCGATATTTGTACAGTTTATTTTATACATGGAAAGCCCGCTAATCAAGCCCGACAAAGCCCGTTTAAAGAAGATTCCAAAAGTTTCCAGAAGTCTTGTTTCCCAAGTTGCTTGCACATCAAGTTTACATCAGAATTAGGGTTACATAAACACTATAAATACATGGATCCTAAACGCCAAGAAGATATGGGAATCCCAGAATAGCTAACCATTCCCAATTGTATCATGATCATCAATAAAATCACTCCCTATTGGACTCCTTCGTGGATGTAGGCAACACTTGTCGAACCACGTTAAATTCTTGTGTTCAGTGTTTATCTTCATTTTTTTATCCCTAATTTCATATCATCATCAAATCATCGTGTTTAGTGCTTAAAAGTAATTTTGGGTACAAATTAACAACAATAAAAGTAAAGACTAGTAAATAATACTAGCGACTAAAAGGTAAATGAGATATAGTCAAATATACTCTAACATTCCCCTTCACTGAAGCAATGCATGCATAACATGAAATTTAAAACGTAAATCAGAGAAATGAGAGTATGTTAGTCCCTCAGTAAGAATGTCTGCCAGTTGCTCAGAAGAAAGGACAAACTCAACTAAAACATCATCAGCTTCAAGTAGTTCCTAATTGTATGCTAATCAATTTCTATATGCTTAGTTCTTGTATGAAAAGATACGTTTGAGACCAGAAAAATAGCTCCAAGATTGTCACAATAAAGCTTGAATGGTCATGTAAGAGAAATGTCTAATTCTTCAAGTAGTTGAGACAACCACATGACTTCAGATGAGAGCAGACTGACTACGTTGTACTCATCTTATCTAGATAACTTTGGAACTGTTGGTTGCTTCTTAGATGACCAGCAGATAAGTGGCTTTACCAAGGAAACACTAAAACCAATTATTGAGCGTCTTGTATCCTGACATCCAGCCCAATCAGAGTCTGAAAAGCCCCTAATAGATGTACTATCTCCGGCAAATAGAGTAATGCCTGCATCCAAAGTCCCTTTCAAGTATCTAAGAATGCACTTGACACGAAGGAGATGAGAGTTTGTTGGAGCATGCATGAATTGACATACATAATTTACTGCAAACTTGATGCCAGTCTTAGTTAATGTGAGATATTATAATGCTCCAACTTTACTTCTATATTGTAAAGGATCTGAGAGAAGAGAGCCTTCATGAATTGAGAGTTTCTTATCTGTAGTAGCTGCGGTATTGTAAGGTTTGCAATCCGAGGCCTTGCGAGAAGAGCCACTGTGTATTTGTGTTGAGTAAGAAGCAAAAATTTAGGAAAATTAGTCAGATCATCTTCAATACCAAGAAAATAATGAAGATCTCCAAGATCCTTCAATGGAATTTGGGTAGTTCATGTAGGATGAAGTTATCATCATTGTTTGTGTATGTGACTTTGGGTTGTTAATGTAAACTTGTATTCATATTTTAAATAAAATTGAGGTATATTAACGTTTAAATGAATTTGCATTTTAGATTTTTTTCTTCTTTCAGATTTAAATGTTTCATTTTTATTTTATTTTGAAGCATGATTTAGATGTTTCAGATCCTGATTCAACAGTATCAAATTTTGAATATGAGTCGTGCTAGAAGAGAAATGTAAGAAAATGAAAACTATTTTTTATTTGTAATAAATAGTAATTTAAACGGATTTTATTTTTAATTAATATTAAATTAAAATTACTTTAAAAATTTTATGACATGCACGAACTGTCATTGTATGTAAACGTAATACTTAATAGCAAATTCCGTACGTGACTTTAAGTCACAAATTTTATTCGTCATATTTAATAACATTCTCTGTTTGTCATTTATAAAGAGTCACATCAAATATATAATTGTTCGAATAACATATGAAAACCGTGATAAGAGCTTCTCCAATGGAATGTATGTAAACATAAATGTCTAAGTCCACATAGGATAGACATTCATTTTCCCTAAAATTCTTCTCCAACCCCAACTTCTTAAATCAATGTGAAGATGACATGGCTTAATTTTTGTTAGACATTGTCAAGGTGAATGTCTAGTTTTAGACATTCACCTTGACAATGTCAAGCTATCTTAGTAAGGTTTTGCTTACCTAAATTAATTCCAATATATTAAATAACCATTTTTAGCTCTAATAAAATCTAAAAATTACTAAAAATAAAATTAACATTTAATTCATAAAAAATCACAAACTACACCATTGGAGAAGCTCTAAGCGATGTTTAATAACAAACTTCAATCGTCATTTATCGCCCCTTTTGGACTAGTGTTCATTGGCAACACCTAGTTGTGAGACAAGATAACTTATGAAAGTATTTGAGCTGCAAGTAAGGATAATATCATCCGTATAAAGTAGAAGAATAGCCATAACTTCAAAAGCCATGTTGAAATAAAAAACCACTAAGATTTTCATACCAAGCTCTGGGTGCTTATTTCAAACCATAAATGGGATTTCTTAAGTAAACATACACGTGATGGATGAGAAGAATCAACAAAACCTTGTGGTTGTTCCATACAAGTAGTTTCAGAATGATTTCCATGAAGAAATGGATTTGGGACATCCAATTGTTTAATGCTCAATTTTATAGTTAAAGCAATACTGATAACTGCTCTTATAGTTGCAAACTTTACAACTGAGCTAAAAATATCATTGTAATCCAAACCATCTCGTTGGACCTTTTGCTACAATCCTGGATTTGAATCTGTCAACAGTTTCATCTGATTTGATCTTAACTCTGTAAACCTATTTGCATCCCGAAACATGCATAAAAGGATCATAAGGAACCAAGATCCAAGTTCCATTTTCTCGAAGAGCAAGGAATTCTTGTTGCATTGAGACTACCCATGTCGGATCCTTGACTGCAGATTTGTAAGAAGTTTTAAGTTCAAAGGGTGCTTTGCTAGTAAGAGTAGCACACAAAGCATGTGGAACGGAAAAATTGGTAATACATATAATCAGGTAAGAATTTTGATTTGGTGATACCACGTCTAAATCTAGTGGTCATGGGATGAGTACGGGTCTTGGTGGTGAAGATGGTGGTGAATTAGCTGTCACGGCGGATAAAAAAGGAGTGACATGGTTTTGTGGGATAGAGAGAACAACTGAAAATTGTTCGGCAGAGGTGATACAAATGCAAAAAAGAAAAGTTGTTTCATCAAAAATGACATTTCCTAGAAATATTATATACTTTCTTTGAAGTGTTGTCATAACACCTGTAGCCTTTGTAGTCAGTATTGTAACCAATAAATGTGCATTTTAAATATATGGAAGTCAACTTAATTATCTTGTCTATAAGGCCCAAGATAAGGGTGGCATGCAATCAAATATTTTGAGTAATGAGTAATCAAACGAGCGTTTGAACAATACCTCAAATGGATTGGTAAACTGAAGTAGCTTGGAAGGAGTCTCGTTGATTAAGTAAGTTGTTGCAAGAAAAGAATCGAACCAGAACTGCTTTGTCAACATGCTTGATTAGAAATAGTGTTGCCAACCTATGTAATATGTCCAATCTTCCTCTCTGGCATTTCATTTTGTTGAGGTGAGTGTGGACAAGAAGAAGCAACAGTGATACCAACTTTATCAAGATATTAGTATTTAAATTGTCCCATGACTAATTCAAAGGCGCCAACACATTGAAAAACTTTACCAATTTAAGACAATAGGTGTTCATTCGTAGTTTTGAAATGTTTAAAACAAGTGAGACTCTCAGATTATCAGTATGTTCGTTAATAAGTGGTGTTGGAGCATCATTCCCACTGACACATGTTGTTGTCCCTTCCTTGACCAAGTGAATTCTTGAACAATCATACAGTAGAAACTCTTTTAATTAATACTCGATTATTTAATAAAATTAGATAATATTTTTGGTCGGTCCCGAGTCGGGGACAACGTGCCAAATTAATAATTCGCTAAAATTATAAGATAATACATTTTTGATTACCTATGTAGACCCCATATGAAATATAAATTAATAATGCATATATATATTCAATATATTAGTGATATACAAAGACTTTTTGAAAAATGATTTAATTGTCTTCTGTTTTTTGTTAAAATCAATATCGCATTGAATTTCATCTCTAATTTTTCTTATCATTGTAAGAATTTTTGGTGTTGTTTTCTCATAGCTCATCAATAAATTATTCAATGTGATTGCCGCTTTAATAGCCTCGTTTCGTGAAGGGGGCTCTATTGCAGAACTTTCATCATCTTCTTCCACATCTTTAAAAATTCCCATAACGGTCTCGATTAGTTCTTCATCAGTCAACAATTGCGATAACCCAATTTCTCGATCAAATTTTGCAAGTCTTGAGTGATTTCACTGTCTGTATGTTTATCCAAATTGTCTAAACTTGTGTTATCTGTTGATCGAAGTTTACAATGACGAAAGCATCAATTTTTCTAAACTTGTGATAAGAAATTTAATTATAAGTTATAAATTAATAATTATTAATTTAAATTAATATCTCCTTTAATTAATAAATTTTGATGGTCCCGACAGCATTAATTTATAGAGTTTCTACTGTATATAGATTAGGAAAGTTGTGAGCATTATTAGGGGATCAACTAAAAAAAATGCGAATAGTTCGTTGAATGGGTGGGTAGTTGCAACGGGTATGTAGTATTTCAATTTGGCTTCTCTTAAATATAGCCCACGCTCTTATCAACTATAGGTCTATAGCTCAAAAAATTCAAGTTAAAATGAAAAGCCAAAGTTACCAAACACGTCTTAACTTTTACTAATAATCTCACTTCTTCCCCAAAATCAAAGTATAAACCCTAACTTTTTTAGATCCAAACTAAATTATACTTCAATTTATTTCTAATCGTTCTATCATTATTCTTACAAATTGCCTTATTATAAACCTTAATTTTAACTTTTCCCCCAAAACAAACTAAATCCAACTTTTCATCTTTTCTTTAGAATGATATTTTTATTTTTCCTAAATCATGATCATAGTAATATCGATTGATATTCTTTTTTGCAATCATGATTACATTAAATTATTATTCTAAAAAATCATCAACTATGCCATAGATTTTACATAACTTCCATTAAGAAATTTACATGATTAACTTTATTTTATTTTTTTGATTTAGGGATTTGAGAATTTATTTTGGGCTATATATAAAATTATGTATAATTTTATGGGTTATATTATACAATTACAAGAATCCGTTTGATTAGATTAACTTTATTTGGGTTATAGTTAATAAAAACATGGGCAATATTTAAGAGAAGCCTTCAATTGCCATATGTTTCTTATCTACAAGAAATATTTTGCATACGTTTGAAAACAATGCATCTACACAACAAATTGTAGAACATCGATCACACACAAAACAATCAGACAAACTTGATTATGCCGGAATAACACTATATATATATAGCATTTTCAACCTTACCAATTCAGATATTATAATTCCAGAGCTTCATCGTTATTTTAGGTTAACTATATCATGCATATAGTTCGTATTTGAAAAGCTCCAATAGTTAGCAGCTAGTTTATCAGAGGTACTTGCGGAAACTTAACGTGGGCAAAACACAACCCTGTAGTTTATACCACCAGGGAAAGTAAAAGTACTCGTAGCGCCGTTGTCTTTCGGGTAACTATAAGCATCCGAGCACCTTTCCTTGAGAAATCGGTATCTTCACTGATTGTTCGAATTGCAACAACACTGGTTAGTCTTGCAAACTTTTCATGGGTTATTATTACATCCACCCGGTGCTCGCAGTTCACTTGGGAACTTCCCATTGATATCCAGTGTGCATTTGATACCCCGACAACCACGGCTAAAGTCCATGGGTACGTTAAATCCATCAACAGGAAAAATATCATAGAAATCTAAGTTATTAAGTTGTTTTAGTGCGAATTCGGCTTAGAGTATTGCTGGTTGACTAAAACAGGTGCATTCGAGAACTCCATTACAATCACCAGTTTCGCATCTGCCACGGCCACTACATCAAAGTTACAATTTGTTTGTCCCCATATGCGGGCTTGGGTCGTTCCAACAGGTACCTTATTTATAAACTGTTCTAATTTGCTAAGACGCAAGAATTAGATAAGCAAAACACAAAATTGGTTAAAAAGACCAAAATCAACAATTTCTGGGTGAAAAAAACATGTAAAATTTGATACCGTTTAAATTGACGAGAATGTAAAAATAATCAGGATGTAAACAGTTTCATCTTACCCATTTTCAAATATTTTTTCTTATTTTTAATATATATCAGGATGCATCCAGTTTCATCCTCACTCTTTTTTAAGTTTAAGCCAGGATGATTCCAGTTTCATTCTTGCTATTTTTTTTGTGTCCATTTCACCCATACTAATTTCTACTCGTCCATTAGAACCATGTTTTAAAAATATTTGGACAAATGACCTATTTTTCGAAAGCAAAATTAATGGAAATAATATGCATGATTTAGTTAAACAATCGATCTTCTCATTCACGAGGTGCATATGTAAATCAAAGTATACCAACTCTTATTGTCTCGAGACGATCATTTTTCCCGATTATGATACACTATTCTTTTCAACTTGCTAAAAGAGAGAAGAAGATATTTGTGACCATTCATCTACAATTTGGAACTTTTTTTTAGGGGGTGGGGGCAATGATCATTTTGTAAGGAGGCGAAAAAAAAAAGAAAAAAAGATAGTAAAACAAATTGTTTTCATTGAGAGTTTATCTCAAGATCTGCCACGGGTGCTCTAACCAAAAATAGATAGTATAACAAATTGCTTTCATTGAGAGTTGAAATCAAGACCTCCCGCTTACTAAACGGGTGCTCTAACCAACTGAGCTATGAAAGCTTGCTGCACCAAAATGGTTTTGTGAATAAACGTCCAAGTTATAGAATTTAATTTGGGTCCAAAAACAAAGTACCACTTACATTCCTGTAAAATGAACCCAATACCATTCAATACATGTTAACCATAATCAGATGTAACGGGAAAACAACATTACTCTAACCGGTTTCAAGTTTGTGGAAATTAGATAATTGCCCCATGTTTTGATGGGCCTTCACGCGCCCTTAGGACCTTTACAAATACCCCTCCGTAATCTAGGAGGAATCGAAAAAATAATAATACATTTTTATCCTTGCATTATACTTTAGAGTGAGAAAAAAAAAGAAGAGATTTTTCAGATCAAGAGAATAACAACCATCTGTATCATCGCCATCTCCACTCTAGCACCACCTCCACCAATCTCACCGCCAATTCCAACACTACCTCATATACACCCATCAAATCAACCACCACCAGCACCACTTCCTCCTAGACAATCAATTTGGATCGATTTTGAACATCAAAACCTAAATCCGGTGATGAACAACGACAAATTGAATTTTAAAACCTAATCTCGAGTATCGTTTGGGAACAGACGATGAAAATCGTCATCAATAATTGAATCTGAAGATTCAATCATCATAAACAAATAAAAAATGATGATTTTCTTTGTCTTGGTTAAGTTTCAGTTGGTGATGGCGGTACTGTAATCGGTGGTGATGGAGATGGAAATAAATTAGAAATTTTTGTTGTAACTGGTGGCGGAAACAACATACTAAACATATAAGATTTCAACACTGTCTCCTACCATATTTGCAATTGATACACGAATGGTAATAAAATTATTCCAATAAGAGGAAGCCTAATTATCTCCAACGGAATCTCAGCAAAAGCTCGGTTTTCCATTTGTTGGAGGAAATATCTCTATTGATTTCTCCGATCAGAAAATTTGTCTTGTTTCTCTTAATCCATTTTCTACCGGTTCTCGTGGGAAAAGTGGTGTCGCCACCATGGTAACATCGTTTATTATCCAGGTATTGCTTTTGCATCTTAACTAATGCTTAGTATAAAAATGAATGTTTTGGACGTATACTATAACTGTTGTTAATGAATCAAAGAATACCGATGTGGCACTTGAAAGCTAGTTCTCTTGACTATATATGTTTAAGCCATGTGTAATTAATTACTCCTAGAATTTGACTGTCTTGGTTGTCCTTTGTATATGGGAGATTTATAGACAACATACTATACCACCGAATGAATGAATGATCATAGCTTTTAGCATCTTACTTTTAGTGTATGGATAAAAAAATGTTTTTTTTTTTTTTTTTTGATGTGCATATAATAATTTGAGCTTGTATGAAAACTCGGAAGCTATTTCACAAGATTATGCTCGGTTTCTTGTAATTGGGTCTATAAGCACATATATTTCCATATGTACGAGTCCTTAGTCATTAATCTTAACAATCTGCTTGCCCTATAGGATTTATATATGATATTTAACCGTAGGATTTATGACTTGATGACATTGTTCACTTATTTTGTTTATGCTTTCCGGTAAGGAGGTGCTTTCATGGAAATATTTTGTCGGTCTCGTTATATATGTGGTCAACTTGTGCGCTTCTGGTATCAAGTTGGGTTGTCGACGCAAGATTTTTAGCGTCAACTTTGGTTGTTGAAGCCATATTTTGGGATCAACTTTGGTTGTTGATACCAAATTTTGGGATCAACCGATTTGTTGACAACATATTTTTTTTTCTTTTTCAGATTTCTGTTTTAGGGATTAACTTTGGTTGTTGATACCAGAATATGGGGTCAACTTTAGTTGTTGATACCAGATTTTGGGATCAACTTCGGTTGTTGATACCATATTATTTTTTAATTTTTTAATTTTTAATTTTCTGATTTTTGTTTTGGGGATATACTTCGGCTGTTGATACCATTTTTTTTATTTTTTTTATTCTGAATTTTTTTTTGGATCAACTTCAGTTGTTGATACCATATTATGATGTGAACTTCAGTTGTTGATACCACTGGCGGTGGTGGACTTGTGGTGGCGGCGGTGATGGTGGTGCCGGTGGCGGCGGCGAACTGGTGGTGGCGGTGGCGGCAGACTAGTGGTGGTGGTGGTGGAGGCGGCGGTAGCGGCAGGTGGTGGTGGTGGTGGTGGTGGTGGTAGTGGTGGAGTATTATTGGTTGTGGCGGTGGTGTTGGATATGTGGTGCTAGTGGTAGTGGTGAAGTAGTGGTGAAAGAAATTTGTTGTATTTTGAATTAAGGAAATGTATTATATGAGTGAGGGTATTAAGGTAATCTATTTTTAAATGGATAAGACTTTTAAAAGTAGGGGTATATTTATTGTTGAATAAGGGTATATTTATTGGGTGTCAAAACTAGGGGTATATAATTAATGTACCCTTCAAGTTTCTAATCCCAACTCTTATTCCGGCATAGTTTTCTCATTTGCTTTATTTTCCGTTGACGGTCCTTGATTTTGCTTACTTCCATAACCACTGATAGAGGTGTAAATTCGGACGGGCCAGCACATTTATGGCACAGCACAACACGTTCAAATTCGAGCACAATACGGCACAACACGTGACCGGCCCAGCACGGGCACAACACATTTGTTTAATGTGTTGTGTTGTGCCAGACAAATAGGCACATCAACCTAGCCCAGCATGCGGCACGTGTTAGCACGCGGCACAGCACAGCACGGTACGCGAAGCAAGGACGCCACGTCATGCGTAAAATACTACATAATACATCACATTTGATGCATATTTCACAAAAGAATCATTGTTTTAGCCATTTTTTGACATTTTAATTTTGTTATGCTAATTTATTTCTGTAATAATACATGTACTAACTAAAATATCTAAAAAAATATTAATTTTGGAAAACATAAAATAAGTGTGCTAGCACGGCATATCACGTTTATTTTTCTGGCACAACACGGCACGCCATTTAGCACAACACAGCACAACATGTTTGAATCTCTGGCACAGCCCAGCCCAGCATGCAACACGCTAAGCACGTGACTTCGTGAGCTAGGCTGTGCCGGGCCGGCACGTTTTACATCTCTAACCACTGACAAAGTGTTCTCTTAGATTTTTTTTTCTTTTTCTGAATTATAGTAGTTCTTAGAGGTATCATCTCATCGAAATTACATGCTACATGGAAATGAATTCAACAACTGTGTTAACTCAACTTGTGATACGTGTGTAAAATAACACACGGTATCCTCTTTCTCAAGAAAATCGTATTTTAGGAATTCAAGTTTAAGTTAGGAAACAGAGACTTTCCTTCTTGTTCAAGGAAAATCTGTGTATATAAACACTTTGTCCAATACCCCGTAATATTTGTAAAATTCAATTAATAAAACACGATTTACTCCCTTCTCTATACACGTTCAGTTTCTTCTAGTTCTTCTTCTGTTAAACCAAACCCTAAACAGTTTTAACTTGGTATCATTAGGTTAGCCGATCCTCTTCAATTATGTCTACAGAACCATCAACTGTCTCTTCTACGATATCATCAACTATTTCCGCTGTTATCAACTCTAGTATGTCCTCTCTACAATCTTCTATTATGTCGTCAATGCAGTTTTCCCAACCTCATCACATCATTACCGTGAAACTGGATGAAACCAATTACTCGTTGTGGAGCGCTCAGTTTCTACCTTATCTCCAAGGTTACGATCTTGATGGTCACATCACTGGCACTACACCTTGTCCAGCGCCTCCTGTTGATGGTGCAATTCGTACACCGGCGTTTCTCTCTTAGATTAAACAAGATAAAATCCTCGTAAGTTGGCTATTCTCTTCGCTTACACCTTCTATTTTTCTCCACGTTCATCGTCTTACCACAGCCAAAGAAATCTGGAGTTCTCTCGAATCTTTGTATACTTCCAAGTCTGATGCTCAAATCCACCATATTCACTGTGAGATGCATGCACTTAAGAAAGGATCTCAAACCATGCGATCATATATTGATCATTCTTGAGACTTAGTTGACAGTCTTTCTGCTGCCAACACCACGGTTACAGATAAGGAATTTCTTCATTGTCTTTTAGCTGGTTTAGACAGTTCCTATGATGATATTGTTACTTCGTTAACCATTACTATGAGCTCGTTGTCTGTAGAAGACTTTCTCACCTTCCTCCTGACCTTTGAGTTACGAATCGACCAGCAGACTAAAGCGTCAAACTCTCAGCCAATTGCTAATGTTGCTACACAGTCTCGACAACCTTCTTCGAAATTTTCTTCACCAGCTAGTTCTTCCGCGTCTTCTAGTTCTCAATTCACTTCATCTCGTGGGCACGGAAACAATGGGAAACCGCACTGGTCGTTTTGACAATTCTCGTGGGTCTGTTCACTTTGATAATTCACGTGGGTCTCGCTTTCGTCTTGACAATCAACGTGGTCTCGCCAGTCACGAAACTTCCTTGTAGTTTGTCAGCTGTGTAGGCGTCTGAACCATGAGGCCCAGGATTCTTGGAACCATTATGACAAGAGTTTCCGTCCACCCGGGCGTCAACCACCATCCTCTTTACCACGGGCTTATCCGCTTATGGACTGGTCTTCTACCATCACCTTCATGGACACCTGACAGCGGTGCTACAGATCACATCACTAATGACTTTTCTCATCTTCAATTTCCTACTGAGTATACAGGTCCTGATCGAATACAAATGGGTAATGGTTCTTCTATACCGATTTCTAATGTTGGTTCCTCAATTTTAGGAACTCCCAATCGTAAGTTGCAGCTTCGTAATGTTCTATTTGCACCGAAAATCTCTCATAACCTCTTGTATGTTTCTCGTTTCACTGCTGATAACAATGTCTTATTTGAGTTTCATCCAAATTTTTGTCTTATGAAGGATCGATGTACCGGGAAGGTTCTTCTTCGCGGCATTAGGAAGGGTGGTCTCTATCAACTTGATATTTTGTCTCAATCTCCTCGGGCTTGCATAGGAGAACGTGCTAGTTTACAAGCCTGGTATAACGATCCTCAAGCTCGTCAACGCTATTAGACCAGTCATGAGGCGACTAAGCCGTTATTGACCCGATTAATTAGAGACGAACATTAATTAAAGGAAATTAATAACAACGATTTAGATACGAAACTAGTATCACTAGATAGATCTCGAAAAGTTATGCGAATTAGACTACTCGAACGTGTCATTCGGAGACAGGGACTTGAAGATATCATCATATTAGTGTGATACTATTTTGCCTTAAACCGTCTTGGCTGCCCATATCATTTGGGTGGGTGCTTTTAGTAATATTTCCTTGGTCTTATCATCAAAATCCATCGACATAAACTCGATCCCAGCTTTTTTGTATTCATTTACTCTTTATTCTTCTCTTCTATCCTTCTTCTTTCTTTTCTGTCGACCTCAATTCTGAGGATTTGAACTTAAAATTTGTATAGATAGCCATAGATAACTTGTAGTTGTTGAATCAAAGGAGTAGGCAGTGTCGTTGATGTCTATTGAGTTTGGGAAAAGAGGGAGATGATGCTGTTTTAATCAAAATTAGGGTTTATAGAGTGGTTTGATGTTATGGGGTTTCAGAAGATGAACTATGGAGTTATTGTTAGATGAAGAATCACGGGTGGATGTGTAATTGAAGATTTGAAGTTGTTCCGGTGAAGATTCGAGAGAAAGGTAATTTAGGGTTTCTATTTTAATTGATTTCTTTATGAAATTGAATATGGATTGATGTTTTGTATCATGGGTTTGTTTTGAAATGAGTTAGAAATGGGTGTAGGAGATTTAATTTTGTTTTCACAGAGAATTTAGGTTTTCCCCTGTTCTTCCCCAAATTAGTTAAATAAGGTTCCTTTTAATAATTGGAGTTTAGAGTCCCTGGAATTAGAACTATGGTGTTAAGTTTGACAAGAAGAAGATGACGCTTGACTTGTTATCAGTGAATAATTAGAAGTTAGAGTTTCAAGCTGAATCACAGGAGATGGAGATGAAGTAGATAATGGCAGTCATGATGGTGGTGTAGGTATGAATTGGTTTGGGAACGAATATCTCAGTTGGGTGAAGATGATTGTAATTGGTGGCTATTGTCTGGATCTTTTAAAGTTTGTATTGATTCTGAGAAGAAATAGAGATGGTGGTTGGTCTGTGAAATGGTAACTACAGGTGTTGTTGAATGCATGGAAAGAATTGCAGGTCTGTTGATAGAGAAATGGTAATGGATCTATTAAGTTGCAGTTGAAGTTAATATAACTGGTAGAGACTCAGTTTGGTTATACAGGGTTACTTGAGTTGAAGCAATTGGTTTTAGTGGTATCATGGAAGAATGAGCAGAAGGTGAGAGTGGTATTGCTTTGTTGGTGGAGCTGCAGTTTGATTTCAGAGAAGGTGATGTTGCAGGAAGCACGGTCTGGTAATTGTGGGATGTTTGAATCTCAGAAGTGTTCGGTTTATACAAGGACTGAAGTTGCAAAGGAAATGATGTTGATGTGTTGCGGGGAAGCTACATTTAGGGATGAATGGAGTTGGCTGTGAGTGACTGTGCTAATTGAGATTGATACTGTTATGGAGTGTGCATTTGGCTAATGAACTATAGAGATGGAGTTGATAAACTATGAATGAAGTATGATGGTTTGTTTGAGCTGAGTTTGAGGAATTTATGTTGTTGGTTATAAAGCTTTGGTGGAAAAACTGAAGTTGTCAGTGTATGTGAGTTATTGGTTCTGATATTTTAAATGAGTTATAAGACTCAGATCTAGTAGAGGAACTAGTTATAGTCAGTAGTGTTGCAGATCCTATAAAGAATATGGGTTGAATGAATGTAACTGGAATGTAGGTGATGGCGTTGATGTTATGATCTGTATATTAGTTAGTGGTAGGTTAGGTTTGTAATTGAGTTACAAGGTTTGGGTGTTTGCATTTGTATTGCATCTTGTTTTAGCATTAGGAGTTGCATGTGCAAGGACTTTGGTTTGTATAACCTGAATCAGTTTTGTTGACTGAGTTTTTTTGACTCACTGAGTTACATATCTTGACCTGAGTTAAATCAGTTGACCGAGTTGGATTTTACCAATTGAGTTTGACCATTTGACCTGGACTTGACCTTGACATTAGACGTTGATCTGACTCTTTTGACCGTCAGTGACCGTTAGTTGACTCTGTTGGACTGGACCTTATGTATTGGGCCGGACTAGTGGGACGTGCCGGATTAAACCCATGGGCTTGGGCTTAGGGCCATAAACCTTATTTTGTATCTTTGGACCAGTTATGGTCCGAATTGACCCTTGGTTCCTCCTACAAAGTGGTAGATCTTTGTAAGACTTATCTAATAGACTATAGAACCAAACTAATTTAATTAGTAAATCTTAAATATGATAAAGATAAATAATGAAAAGGTATAGAACCATTAATGGGCTTAGAACCACTAGATAGTTCATTTAACTTATAACTAGAGAATCGTATGAGATTGTGTTATGAGCCTTTTGGCTAATCTTTAGAGTGCTTGTGTGATTAACAGTTAGTCGTTATTAACAACGAACTATCTAAAGAATGAACTAGTGGATTTTGGATCTCAAGGTATGCGAGGCTTGTCATCAAAAGAGGTGGGAATTGATAACGAACTCTCTTTTATTCATTATTGTTTTACAAATCTATCTTTTGTGAAATCCATGCATATCTTTGTTACTATATGATAGTGTATGCACTAGTGGAAAATGCAATAAAAAAGTCTGCCATAAAGGCACTTAAAACCTCTAAAAAGGACTGCTTCTGGGAGCCCTAACATTGTAGTCTTATTACTCAAAACGACTGTGTCTGAGATTCTTTAAATTTTTCAAATTACGACTTATTTTAACAGTCCATCAGGAAACTCTGATAAGAGCAGTCATATTGCTGGATCATATTTTATATAAAAAAAATGAATTGATTCAGCTAAATCCAAAACTGATTCAGTTAAATCTTAAACTAAAATCAAATATAATTGCAACAAACAAGAAACTAAAACTGAATGAAATTAAATCAATTTACATTCAAATGTTCTTAAGTTGAACATTCGCCATTCGATTAAAATTAGAATTCATTATAATTTGAATTCATTATATGTATATGTACAACACATTGATCATATCTGATTTAGTTGACACTTGGGTTCATAATAACCAAAAAGTTATAAACAAAACATGAACATAATACTAGTTCTAAGCTTTCTTAAAAATAAGGGCAACCCAACAAAATGATGAACTATCTGATGATGAACTGAGCCGCAAAAAATACATGCAGAAAAAAATAAGCTTGGGCATTAGTTAACGATTTAGTTTCAACACGATAAGAATGGACCATTCAAGGATGATATAGAAAAATGCAGACAAGTGTAGGCTGTATTTCTAGTTGTCCCGATGATATATAACTTTACAGTTGCAATGGATCACGAATGTTTGTTATGATCAACTAGGAGTATTTAGTACTGAACTTGTAACACAATTTTAGCATACAAAATGCAAGAAAACACAAATATTTGCCATCGATACGAATGCAGATTAATACTACTTACCCATTGAAATGAATAAGAACGCAACGACTTACACCAAAATTGCAATGAAAAAACAAAATAGCAATGAAAACACAAAATATCTCAAGTTCCAAGTGATGGACAAAATATCTCAAAAACCTGACAGAAACTATAAGACATTGACATACTTAACAAACATATGATATTATAACCAAGTTAACAAGAAAAAAATTAAACCTTAAAGAAGGAATGACAATTAAAAATTCTACTCGTCAAGTAAGTTCTTCATGTATAGTGAGCCTCACACCTCTTCGTGGTTGGCTTGGAGAATAAAAAGGATGTTCGTGTAAGCGATAGCTTCAGGACACAAATGTGAAACAAATTTTTTATAGCTTTTACATACCAAGATAGATACGCCTGAATGTCCACGCTACATCGGAGTAAGCTTTTTGTCCACTTTTGAGGGGTTGCATAAAAAAGTCATGTCAATCATGATCCTTAATAATTAAGCACTATAATTTGTGCATAAAATCATCAGTTTCAGCAAGTTCAACTCTGCAATAGAGGCATAGAATGTAAAACTGTTGTTGAAAAACTCATGATGACACCAAAGAATTCATATAACACATTTTGGAGTTATACAGATAGAATGAATATACCCATCAAGGCGCTCTAATAATTCCAGACCTTTGCAAGGCCTTTCGGAACCTACCTACAAGATTAAAGTAGCCCATTTTATAGCTTGCTTTGAAATCGAAGGAATCCATGCTTTGACATCGAAAGAAACCCATTTTGCAGTAATCGGGACATCATCCAGTAGTTTATACGTGTCAAGAAACTGCCTTATGTTAAAAATAAAGTACCTTAGCTGCATAAGTGCTGCTAGGAATGATCTTGAATGAAGCATCCCTTCCACCTCTTGATCCTTACTCGATGGACCATCAGTGGTTTTACGTATTCTTTGGAACACATGATTGAGTAAACATAAGATACAACTCCTTAACTCTTAAAATTAACTCAATTAAAAAAATGACAGAGACAACTAGACCAACCAGTCATTTCCTGGACAGTGACTCAACATTGTTTTCAGCTCCAGTCTCAGCCAATTGGATTTCCTCGGAGTTTCTGCAACCAAAGACTGCAACTTGCTTCTCATCGAATAGGAGGGTGTTGCTGTTCTTAACCTTGAGTTCGAGGTGCTTCCGTTTACTGTGAACGGTGTCTTACTTAAACATGTATTTAAAGAGTCCTGGGATTAGAGAAACAAATACACCAACTACCATTAACAAATCACGTTGTAAATCGTCCCCTCAACACAGAATAATTACAAAACTAGGAATCAAAGACTATCCAAAATAATTTATAATTGTTGAAATTTAAACTTAGAACCACTCAATGATATTACGGAGATATAAGAGCATGGTAGTTTGAATTGCTCTAGTAAGCTCGGAAGTGATAGTGGTGAAGCAAGACTCAAGCTTCTGAACTTTTCTCTTCTTATTAATCTGTTCTTGCTCCGTTTTACAAGTGATACCGCACTGCCTTTTTATAGGATTTACAAACCGTCATTACTCTGTAGTTTATCTATAGTTTTCTTATCTAGAAAAGTTATACAACTGACTTTAACATTCCCTAGAGTTCTCTAGACTACTTTGACTAAATCCTTCACATCTTTAGACTCAGTTTCTCTAGACTATTCTGAATTATCAAAGACATTACTCATCTGACTTCTACACTCATTTGGACTTCATTTGGACATTACAAATTATGATATTCCAACAATAATATCATCAAACGTGTTTATAAAGATAAAAAGAAACTAATTAGGCATAAGTCCACATTCTACCCGATCATTATCATGTTACACATCCTTCTCATTGAGAGCAATTACTAAACACATTAAAGCTACAACTAATCAATAGAGTTTCAATTGTCAGCTCAACAAACAAGCTGATAAGTCCTTAATTTCTGCTCACAAATGTATCAATCAAAAATCTTTAAATTTAAGAAAACCAATATCAATCAAACGAAATTAATAACACTTGGTTCTTATAACAGACCGAACAATTAATCAACTTCAGATACCACAATCATATTTCATAGAGCTGGACTCCGAAGAAATAAAATACAATCCAAAATAAAACCGAAAAATAATCTCAGTAACAAGATTCACTGTAAAACAAAGTCTATCTGCTAAATTTACAAATAAATTAATTCTATCTAGACCGACAACTCTCCAAGTAGATCTATAAACCAAACATAGAAATCATTTATTAATCAAGATAAAAAATAATCATACCATGTAATCAAGAGTGATGAATCAATCGTTAACAGCTGCAATTTCGACATCATCTCGGTACAGGAGAACTCTAGCAATCAACCTGTTGATAAGGAATAGAAAAAGAAAATTAATTTTTGCAAAAAAAAAAAAGAAGATAAAGAGCCAGTAAGAGAAGAAACAAGGGTTTTAAAATTCTAGCTATACATGTTGAATCTTGGAACCCAAACATCATATTAGAAAGATGAACAACAAATTAGGGATTTACTGAAATTTGGTTTAAAAAATTGGTTCGATTTGGTTGAACTAATAACTAGGGTTTTACTGAAATTTGGTTGAAAAATTGGTTCAAGTAATCTGATTTTGAATTGGAGTTCGATTTTTACGTTTAATTGAACATTTTGAAGAGATTTTGAGATTTCGTTTCGTTTCTTCAACAACTCTTTCTCTTCAACTTTCATATCTTCTTCTTACCTTTTAAAAAAGAAAGATAAATAGAATGATGGAAGTTAAAGCGAGATGCTTTATCACAGAGGTGAAGCCGAGAGAAGAGAGAACTCGAGGAGGCGGTTTTAGAAGCATAAATGGTGAGGTTTGTGAGAGAAGGAGAAGTCGAGAGGCGAGAAGTGATGGGAAGGTAGCTAAATAAGATTTGTTTCTTCCCATAGGAACTATTTTCTATCATGATCCTACTTGAAGTGAGACCGGAAGAACAATTTTCTAGGGTAGTCTTAATATAAGTCCACGTGGAAGCTTTTTCATTTCCTAAACTACCCTTTTGAATTATATTTAGTTACGGGAGATTGATTTGCTTTTCCTTATTTTTGTTATGAAAATGACTTCCTTTGAGAGCCAAATATACTAAGAAAGACCTAGGAAGACTTATTTATAAAATCATAACAGACTTAAAAATCCCATTTTCCACTAGTGATGCATGTATTATCTGTGTGTAATACAAACTAGTTTTCTTTACATTTTGGAATGGGCTTGGATCTTTAGAAACAACTGATATCTGTGTTTTGGGAGTATTTACCTATCTTCAAAAAGTGATTCTTTCCATTGATTGGAAAGTGGTTACATATTTACTTATTGTTAGCATGAAAAGGAGAAGGTTCCTTTTGATTGGTGTGTGGTGTGGTTGCCCAAAAGTTATATCTATATTTATGCGCTAAAGGAGTGAAAATTGCTGCCAACTAATAAACTATCTAGGTTTGTATTCGTGTCACCGAATATTACTTTCCCTATTTCTGTACGGGAAACGCATGTCTCATACATGGATGTTTATTATTCTTTTAAATTACTTTCAAAATCTATTATATTATGTTTTGGTGTTTAGAGAGAATGATGTTGAGAATCTTATGTATGATTGTTGGATTTGACATGCGAGAGGTATAGGGTTCTTCATGTTAAAGTTCTTCCGTTGGCTATAACGTTAACACCATTAGATATCTTGAGATACTTGTTATGTAGAGTGCGCGTATAATAAGGTACTGGTAAGGTACAAATCTTATAGGACTACGGGGTCGCCAAACCTCAGGGCGCTTTAATGATCATTGAAGAATCCGCAAGAGTCACGCCTTACTACTCCGAAGGACTGCGTCGCTTAACTATTATTTCTGTTGTGAATCTGTGCCACAAGATTGGTTGGTAGAACTTTATATTTCAGTACAACTTATTATTTTAATATGCTTAATCTGTTTTCCGTATTTTATCGGTTTTCAGTAAAACCTGCATTGTCTTTAAATCATTCTAGTGATTAATTGAAAGTTAGTTATTATTTCTACTGGGCACCCCTTTTAGGGATGATGTGCTCACCCATTCCCACTTTCAGTTTCAGAGACAAATTCAAGATGTGCACGTGGCGTCGAAAGCTTCGAGGAGTTGGTTTCGTTAGTTGGTTAGCTTCCGCAATATGTATATTTTTGTGTTTATATTCTATTTGTAAACCAACTCACTATTAAATATGTAACACTTGAGAGGAGTTCTTGTATTTATTTCAGAGAGGGTTTAGATTCGGGTTAAACTTTGTTTAGAACTTTTAAATTAATTCTTAAATAGATGTTTTAAATCGTTAGTGCCTCATTTTATGGTTAATCTCTTGGATTAGTCAGCTGCTATCTTAGGGCGCTACACCTGGCATGCTAGAATGGGTCATCCAATCTGCGTCTGATCTCAAAGTTATTTCTCAGTTTTCTCTTCCAGTTTCAAACCAAACCTTTAGTTTTTGTTCTTTTTGTCATGAGCATAGGAGTCACAAGTTACCTTTTAAATCCAGTACAACTGTTTATTTAAATCCATTAGATTTAATTATCTCCGATGTTTGGGGACCCTCTCATATTTTATCTAATGAAGGATACAAATATTATGTTATCTTTATTGATGCGTATAGTCCTTTTACTTGGATGTTTCCTATGTCTCAAAAATCTGAAGTTTTCTCTATATTCTTTTTGTTTCAAAAGCATGTTGAAAATCTTTTTAATCGAAAGATTAAAATTTTACAATCGATAATCTTTCTTGAGTATCGCAAACTCACTCCGCATTTCCAAGAACTTGGAATTTTCATCGTTTTTGTTGCCCACATACTGAACGAACAAAATGGTTTGGTTGAACGTCGTCATCGTCATATTCGTGAAACTGGTCTTACTATCCTAAATATGGCTTTTGTGCCGTCCTCATATTGGTATGATTCTTTTTACACTGCTTGTTATTTGATGAATCGTGTCCCTTCGACTTCCGTTAATAATTCCTCTCCATATGAAGCTCTTTTTGGTCTCCCACCTGATTACGCTTCTCTTCGTGTATTTGGTTGTCTATGCTATCCTCACTTGCGTCCATATCGATCTCATAAAATGGATGCTTTGTCTTCTCCTTGTGTTTTTATTGGCTATAGTCCTTCTCATAAAGGTTATAAATGTCTTCATATTCCTACGGGTCGAATATACGTCAGTCGTCATGTTGTTTTTGATGAGACTACCTTAACCTTTGCATCCGCGTCACCTTCGCCGGCGTCGACTTCTTTACAGGTAACATCATCCACTTCTTCAAGTCTGGTTTCTTCTTCTCGGTATCCTGTTTCTTCTGTAATTCGTCAGCATCCACAACAGTCGCCACAGCAGCCGACAACACCTGCACTCCGTCAACATTCACAACAACCGTCACAGCAGCCGACATCACCTGCACTTCGTCAGAGTCTACAACAGCCAACAACATCTGTTCCCAACATTGAGCCGATATCTCCTAATTTTGATGAGCCGCCAATACCAACACGTGGACTACAGCCGCCACCTATCTTTGCAAGTCATCAATTACGGTCGACATCATCTATCGTTATTAATGAACAGCCGTCACCCGCCGTCAATAATCCGCCGTTATTACTGATGGGATGTCTTTTTGCACTTAGTTACGTTAATGATTCTGTTCCGGCTTCAACGTCTGCTATAGCTCTTGTTCTAACAATGCATCCAATGGTCACACGAGCTAAAGATGGTATTTTAAGCCAAATTCAAAATATGCTCTCATATGTGATTCCATTCTTGAACCTACTTGCATTTCTCAATCTCTTAAAGATCCACAGTGGCGTGCATCATCGACGACGAGATCAATGCATTGCTTAGAAATGGTACATGGTCTTATGTTCCATATGATCCTTCTATGAATGTTATTGGATGTAAATGGGTTTTGAATCAAACATAATCGATGGTACAATTGCACGTCGTAAATCTCGCCTAGTTGCAAAAGAATACAATCAACAAGAGGGGATTGATTATTCTGAGACGTTTAGCCCAGTTGTCAAACCGTGTACTATACGTATTATTTTTACATTAGCCTTGTCTTCCAATTGGCCTATTGTTGATGGTGGTTTTTAAACAAAGGGTAAAATCGTAAAACCCTAAATAACCTAATGTCACCAGTGACACATTTATTAGGACATTTAATGCATGTAGTCAGTAATTAATAGGGGGTCTGTTTTCAAATTAGGGTTACAACGAACAAAACCCTAATTCCCCTCCGTGCCAATGGCAAATCATGCCAGCCACACCTAGCCCAAGCTAGCCGCACCTCTATGGCAATGGCGAATCATGCCAGCCATACCAAATGCGTCGAAGCATGCCAACCATGCTAGCCGCACCTCTATGCCAATGGCAAATCATGCCAGCCATACCAAACGCGCCGAAGCATGCCAACCATACTAGACGCACCTCCGTGCCAATGGCAAATCATGCCAGCCACACCTAGCCCAAGCTAGCCGCACCTATATGCCAATGGCAAATCATGCCAGACCATACCAAACGGCCGAAGCATGCCAGCCATGCTTAGCTAGTACCTCCGTGCCAATGGCAAATCATGCCAGCCACACCTAGCCCAAGCTAGCCGCACCTCTATGCCAATGGCAAATCATGCCAGCCATACCAAAACGCGTCAAAGCATGCCAACCATGCTAGCCGCACCTCCGTGCCAATGGAAAAACATGCCAGCCACACTTGGCCCGAGCTAGCGCGCCATGTACCAAACACGCTCTGCCTTGGCCCTAGCTACGCTGGTCACGCCACGCCACGCCAAGCCAAACACCCTTACCTTGGCCCTAGCCGCGCCATGCCAAAGTAGCGCCCGCACCTAGGCTTGCAAACTGTGCAACCTAGACCAAATTGGCCACGCATGCCATTGGCACATGCCAACATGCTCATTGGTAGCTTTTTCTACGAGGCGCGACCAAAATTGACCACGCATGCCATTGGCACATGCCAACACGCTCACTGGTAGCTTTTTCTACCAGGGCGCGACCCAAGTTGGCCAAGCATGCCATTGGCACATGCCAACATGCTTCTTTGGTAGCTTTTCTACCAGGAGGCGACCCAAATTGGCCACGCATGCCATTGGCACATGCCAACACGCTCGTTGGTAGCTTTTTCTACCGGTAGCGACCCAAATTAATACGCATGCCATTCGCACATGCCAACACGCTCATTTGGTAGCTTTTTCTACCAAGGCGCGACCTAAATTGGCCACACATGCCATTGGCACATGCCAACACGCTATTTGGTAGCTTTTTCTACCAGGGCGCGACCCAAGTTAGCCACGCATGCCATTGGCACATGCCAACACGCTCGCTGGTAGCTTTTTTTACCAAGGCGCGACCCAAATTGGCCACGCATGCCATTGGCACATGCCAACACACTCGCTGGTAGCTTTTTCTACCATGGCGCGGCCCAAATTGGCCACGCATGCCATTGGCACATGCAAACACGCTCGCTGGTAGCTTTTTCTACCAGGGCGCAACCCATGTTGGCCACGCATGCCATTGGCACATGCCAACACGCACCGCTGGTAGCTTTTCCTACCAGGAGCAACCCAAGTTGGCCACGCATGCTATTGGCACATGCCAACACGCATGTTGATAGCTTTTCTTACCAGGCCACGACCCTAATGGCCAAACACGCCATTGGCACTTGCCACACACGTCACTAGCAGGCATTGC
Organism: Papaver armeniacum; assembly: GCA_023531295.1. NCBI lineage: Eukaryota > Viridiplantae > Streptophyta > Magnoliopsida > Ranunculales > Papaveraceae > Papaver > Papaver armeniacum. Next base: position 99,807 of record JAJJWW010003425.1, read on the forward strand.
CACTTACACTCAACGTACAACCTACCACCAAGGCATTCCGCACATGCCACACACGCCACTAGCAGCTCGGCATTTCCCTCGCACTCAAGATGCAACCCGCAACAAAGGCATTCCGCACATGCCAATGGCACATGCCACACGCGCCACTAGCAGCGCCACTTGCACTCAAGGTGCAACCAACACTCGAGATATCAACACAAACTGGGGGATGCTTTCACAGCTTGCAGCGTACACTACGTCACATTAAGAAAGCGTGAAAAGGAATAAAGCGGTCAAACAAATGAGGAAATAATGGTGAAAACGTTTTCACCCATAAACACCATGCGGTTACCACCTGCTCCCATTATTTCACCCTTTACTCTCTTCCTTCATGAGGTCAGGGTACGTTTCAATCTCGACTTGTATAAATAGGTCTTACCTATTTCCACCAGACAACAAGTCTCGGTCAGGAGAAAAATACAATACTCTCAGAAAAGGCAACTTTGCAAGCTATCCAAAAAAGCTTTCATCTCTTGGAAGCTTCCTAAGCTTTCACTTTCTGATACAAGTCGAGACACTACTCTCCAAGAATTATTCTGGCCTCACACCTTTCTTTGCTTCCCCCCCCCCCCAAATCAACCCTTCTCCTCTACTTTGTGACCGAAGCAAGTCTGGAACGGCCATTTCTTGGTTTAGGTAGGACTTATGAGATTGATCTCTCGAATCTATAAAGTGCTCACGTGTAGCACATTTGTTTAGGGTTTAAACCGGTTTCTCACTCACCTACCGAATTTACCGAAATCGGCGGAAGCTTGATTTTCACTTATAAACAATTGGCGACCACAGCGGGAGGATTGATCTATCGTCTACAATGTCAGACTGTCGATCTCGTTCTTCGACCTAGATGTCAAGATGGTAGGGGAAGGCGACTCAATCCGACTCAACTGCCAGACAACCCAGGTTACCAGTTGTAAAAACTACACCTGGCCGGGACTCGCTGAAGATGCTACCCGCGATTGGGTCTTGCGACTCAATCCGACTCAATGCCAGGACAACCTGTTACCAGTTGTTAAAACTACACCAGAAAACTAGGGACTGTTTGAAGATGCTACCAGCGATTGGGGACTTCTTTGCGATGCTACCAACAAAGCCGCCTTTTACATGGAGAGGGCGTGTTCGCAAAAAAACCTGCGGGTGAGTAAATTTAGACCGGGCAAGATATACGATCTGTTTTTAGGTTCTTAATAAAACCTTCATACTATCTTTGCGTCTTGTGCCTATTGCTAGCACACACTTTCACAAAAGCAATATTCCTTTCACAAAACATAATCGAGTTATATTATCAAAACCATTCATCCCAAAAAAAAAAAAATCCAATATCCTCAAAAGCTACCGGTAAATCTATCAAAACCGGTCGAACTTTGAACCAGACATCCAGTATGTTTTTCAAAAAAAAAAAAAAAAGAAGAACCTAAATGAAAGTTTAACGAGAGAAACATTCAAGGAAAATCATCTATGAGAGGTCTTCTCTTCTTGGAGAAAGTCAACTTTGCATCTTCAAGAGCCGCTCTCTTCATAGTTAACATCTTGGAAAGCTTTGAGTTCTACCTCCCGTCGTGCAATCTCTCTGCAGAAAGGCTTTCGATTCTTTTGCATCTTTCGACTTGGATTTCGGCAAGGCCTTCGACAAACCACGAAGCGTTGAACTCCTTTTCTACACACACGTCGCGATGGTGCTCCCGGTCGGCAATAACGTCTTGAAACGGTGTGGCCGGTCACCTCTCGCATGTCCTCAATGGAAGATAAAGCCTCTTCCACACGCTTAACCAACGCAAATAGACTAGTGATCTTCTTGGTTGTGGCCATATGTCCATGGTTCTCCTATATTCTGGTGTACAACGCCTCATACTTTGACCTGTTGAAACCGCCAACTTGACACATGACCTGGATAACGAACCAAGTACGGGGGATCAAAATGGCGCTGCGACCGGCCTCACGACGCGCAAAGGTCTTCTTCCATGTCTACGGCAGCAACCATCGAGAGAATCATCCACCGTTTGAACCACATCGTGCCGGGCAATTGGTTAACTCCCATCTCCAAGTCACCGGTGGTCGCCAAAGGCAAGATTTTCGTGTGACTCCACCCCAGAATCGTCCTCCGAACCAAGTTCCTCTGCGAACTTGAGTTAGACATTTTCAAAAGAAGAAACGGAAGAAGAAAGAAAAAGAAGCGCGAAACTCAAGAAACACTTCCCGAAAAAGAACCAGTGCTGCCAGAGGAATCACTCTCACTTGTCGAACTTTCTTCTTTCTCTGACTCATCACCGCTATGAGGAGGCTCAGTGCCGCCGGAATTCTTCGAAGAAATTTCCGTCCGCTGGCAACGTGCAAGAGCAGCGAAAGCATTAACACTACCGAAGCCCTGGAAGAAACAAGACGCATGTTTTCAGCAGAAATTCACGTGTGTTGAGACAAACCAACAAGGAGGCGACACGTACTGGTTATTGGAAGAACTGAAAGACACGAGAGCTGCGGGAGGATCTTGTGAAACCGCCGGAACCCATGACCACGATTCTTCATCCTCTGTTCCTTTGCTGGGGACTTTCAGGAGTTGCCGAGGCAACTTTACTGGGATCTCTCAACATCGGATACTTCTTCAAAGCTTTGGGGAAGGTTTACAACGAACATTCTCCACCACGATTTTTACAAAATCTTGGATCATAATAAACTCATCGCGCATGAGAACTCATTATAGCCAAAAGTCGTCAAGTCACTCTTCCGTTTGAAAGAAGGGAAGGCGGATACCCGGCTCAAAGGCACTGGCATTGGGGGAGGCATGCAATGAATCTTTAGGAACCACCAGCTGTTAAGAAGAGGTACCCCTTGATCGAAACCCATGTGACGAGCAGCGCGGTCAATATTGAAAGCATCTATTCGGAAAGACCCCATGAAGAAAGACGGCATATAGCCGGACATGCAGCTTTGAATAAACAAGTTTTCACCAACACTCAAGTTTAAGTCGGAAGACAAAGACATGTTCGGAGCAAAAGCAAAGGTGTCAATTTGATTCACCGACCTATGGACCGGCTCCCATGGGCGGCGATTTCATGCGACTTATCGAGAAGACTAACCAAGCTCACGCCAACTCTTGGGCCTTTGTTCACCCATCGAAGAATTCGAGCCGCCCCAACTCGCGGGAATCGAAGGCATCGGTTTTGAGCATACTTCTCAAAGTGCTCCCATATCCAGTTTGCAAAAATCAACGTGCACATATGAATCCACTTTCATGAAACCATTCAAAACTCGCATGTTCGCAACTAGGTGATCCGGATGCACATACGGGGAGGCAGGAATAACTTTCCAATGGGAAGAACTTCACCTTTTGCTAACTTTACAAAGCAATCACTAGCAACTCTGGTCTTATTTCCTTCTTGCCAGAACCGTCATCAAAAATGTCTCTAGACAACCCAGAGAGCCAAAAATCTTTGCGACATGAAGATCACTTTGCTTTTGTTTAGGTTCCAGCTCGTCCAGGAAACCATTGAGATATCCACCAGCTATAAAAGCACCTTTCATCCTCTTTCCGGACGAGAATCCTTCGACTTCGCGGTGGAGTCTTTCCGAGCGTAATCTCCCAACTTAGCGGCAAGGTCTTCCCGCATCTTTTCCTCACCTTCAAACAATCGGATATTAAGATTCCGATTCCGGAAGATTGACAAGAGAGCCACACTTTCACCCCATCTACATATGATCGTATGGGTGTCCGAACACCATCCGGAGATGAAAGCAACCAAGCCCGGGATATCCTTCCTAATCACGGAGATTTCTTGAAGCTCTGACAGCATCAATAATCAGAGCTCGAGTCAAGTTGGTATTTATGTGCTCCCTACTCACCATGAACTCAACCCATCTATCAAAAGAACGCAATGGGCTTTGACACATCCTGAAATCAATGTTGGAAGAAGAGTATACCCCTTTATGAAGACAGAACCATATGATGTTCTCAGGGAAAACCGAACGTGTTCTCTTTTTATCTTCACCACCGGTTAACAAATTGGCACGAAACCTGGGTGATTCTTCGAGCGGGGCGAGGGTCTAGCAAAGAATTCATCATCCGTGTTTGGTTTAGAACTATGAACATCCTTCGATGAGGCGAAATTTTGTTTAGGTAACATCTTGTCGGATTTCTTCATAACAGTTTACTAACGAGATATACGCACACGAAGAAAGCGAAATTATCTCACGACACATAATCGCACCCAACAAAAGAAAAAAAAAAGAGGGGAGAGGGTGTATTCTCTACGGGTTCAAAAGCACACGCAGTGATTTTTTCTTGAGGGTTCAAAATTATACGCAAAGGTATTTTATACGGGCTCAAGTGCGTCTCTGATTATCCTTCTTCGGGTTCAAAATTATATATGGAGCATTTTTTTACGGGTTCAAAACTGCACGCGCAGTATTTCCTTCAGGACCGAAATTCATATATGCAATATTTCCTATGGGTTCGAAGTCATATGAAGCACATATACAGTATTCTTCTTTGGGATTCATATACAGTATTCTCTACGGGTTCAAAGCGCACACTGTGATATTTTCCTCAAGGTTCAAAATTATATACGCAATATTTTATACGGGCTCAAGTGCGTCTGCAGTATCCTTCTTCGGGTTCAAAATTATATATGGAGCACTTTCCTACGGGTTCGAATAATATATGCAGTATTTCCCTTGGGTGCATATATACAATATTTTCTACAAAAGGCACGCCAAGAAATTATATGCGCAATATCATTGCAAGGATTATAAAGAAAAACGCCTACTCTTAGGGTTTGCACCTACATGAAAAGGGAAACAAGGGAAGTCTTGGAAGACATACACGGAAGTGGTTTTTCTTTGTAACTCGCCGCTAGTAGGAAAGGATGAAAGGAATAAGGTGCAAGATGAGAGAAAGGGGTTTTATGTATATGGGCGTGAAGATTCCGAAATAGGGAAGGATTTCCCTTTACTAAAAATCGTGCGGGCCCACAAGGACGCCCAACTTCCCAATGACCGCCCAAGCCATGCCAGCAAGCACGCACAACTTCCCCACCTTGCGCCTGTCCCACCAGCTAGCACGCTCAGTTTCCCAACTCACGCCAACTTCCCAATGACCGCCCAAGTCGCGCCAGCAAGAACGCACAGCTTCCCCACCTTGCGCCGGTCCCACCGGCCTAGCACGCTCGGTTTCCCAACTCGCAACAACTTCTCAATGCCGCCTTGACTTCTGTCTCGCACGATGCTAACTTCCCAATTGTGCCGACCTCCCGTTGCGCAAAGCGCGAGGCAAGGATTCAAAATCCTATTTATAAAAAGGTCGACGAGCCTCCTCAATTCTCTTTACGGTTCTTGTTGATAGTTTGTCACCATCTTATGCTTACCTCGCAACAAATCTCTGTTCCGAGCTAGCGGGGACTTAATGTTGATGGTGGTTTTTAAACAAAGGGTAAAATCGTAAAACCCCAAATAACCTAATGTCACCAAAGTGACACTTTTATTAGGACATTTAATGCATGTAGTCAGTAATTAATAGGGGTATTTTTCAAATTAGGGTTACAACGAACAAAACCCTAATTCCACTCCGTGCCAATGGCAAATCATACCGACCACACCTAGCCCAAGCTATCCGCACCTCTATGCCAATGGCAAATCATGCCAGACCATACCAAACGCCGAAGCATGCCAACCATGCTAGCGCACATCTATGCCAATGGCAAATCATGCCGACCATACCAAACGGCCGAAGCATGCCAACCATGCTAGCCGCACCTCCGTGCCAATGGAAAATCATGCCGACCACACCTAGCCCAAGCTAGCCGCACCTCTATGCCAATGGCAAATCATGCCAACCATACCAAACGCGCCGAAGCATGCCAACCATGCTAGCCGCACCTCCGTGCCAATGGCAAATCATGCCAGCCACACCTAGCCCAAGCTAGCCGCACCTCTATGCCAATGGCAAATCATGCCAGCCATACCAAACGCGCCAAAGCATGCCAACCATGCTAGCCGCACCTCCGTGCCAATGGCAAAACATGCCAGCCACACTTAGCCCGAGCTAGCCGCGCCATGCCAAACACACTCTGCCTTGGCCCTAGCTACGCCAGCCACGCCACGTAAGCCAAACACCCTTACCTTGTCCCTAGCCGCGCCATGCCAAAGTAGCGCCCGCACCTAGGCTTGCAAACCATGCAACCTAGGCCAAATTGGCCACGCATGACATTGGCACATGCCAACACGCTCGCTGGTAGCTTTTTCTACCAGGGCGCGACCCAAATTGGCCACGCATGCCATTGGCACATCCCAACACGCTCATTGGTAGCTTTTTCTACCGGGCGCGACCAAGTTGGCCACGCATGCCATTGGCACATGCCAACACGCTCACTTGGTAGCTTTTTCTATTAGGCGCGACCCAAATTAGCCACGCATGCCATTGGCACATGCCAACACGCTCGCTGGTAGCTTTTTCTACCAGGGCGCGACCCAAATTGGCCACGCATGCCATTGGCACATGCCAACACGCTCGCTGGTAGCTTTTTCTACCAAGGCGCGACCCAAATTGGCCACGCATGCCATTGGCACATGCCAACACGCTCATTTGGTAGCTTTTTCGCCGGGCGCGACCCAAGTTGGCCACGCATGCCATTGGCACATGCCAACACGCTCATTTGGTAGCTTTTTCTACCAAGGCGCGACCCAAATTGGCCACGTATGCCACTTTGGCACATGCCAACACGCTCATTGGTAGCTTTTTCTACCGGGCGCGAGGCCAAATTGGCCACGCATGCCATTGGCACATGCCAACATGCTTTCATTGGTAGCTTTTTTTTCTACCGGGCGCAACCCAAGTTGGCCACGCATGCCATTGGCACATGCCAACACGCACCCGTGGTAGCTTTTCCTACCGGGCGCAACCCAAGTTGGCCACGCATGCCATTGGCACATGCCAACACGCATCATTTGGTAGCTTTCTTACCAGGCCACAGCCCTAATGGCCAAACACGCCATTGGCACTTGCCACACACGTCACTAGCAGGCATTGCCACTTACACTCATCGTACAACCTACCACCAAGGCATTCCGCACATGCCACACACGCCACTAGCAGCTCTGGCATTGCCACTTGCACTCAAGATGCAACCCGCAACAAAGGCATTCCGCACATGCCACACGCGCCACTAGCAGCGCCACTTGCACTCAAGGTGCAACCAACACTCGAGATATCAACACAAACTGGGGGATTCTTTCCAGGGTTTTGGTTTGGCGGTCACAGCTTGCAGCGTACACTACGTTCACATTTAGAAAGCGTGAAAAGGAATAAAGCGGTCAAATAAATGAGGAAATAATGGTGAAAACGTTTTCACCCATAAACACCATGCGGTTACCACCTCCTCCCATTATTTCACCCTTTACTCTCTTCCTTCATGAGGCCGAGGAGTGCGTTTCAATCTCGACTTGTATAAATAGGTCTTACCTATTTCCACCCAGGACAACAAGTCTCGGTCAGGAGAAAAATACAATACTCTCGGAAAAGGCAACTTTGCAAGCTATCCGAAAAAAGCTTTCATCTCTTGCAAGCTTCCTAAGCTTTCACTTTCTGATACAAGTCGAGACACTACTCTCCCAGAATTATTCGGCCTCACACCTTTCTTTGCTTCCCTCCCCAAATCAACCCTTCTCCTCCACTTTGTGACCGAAGCAAGTCGATACGACCATTTCTTGGTTTAGGCGGACTTGTGCAGTTGATATCTCGAATCTATAAAGTGCTCACGCAAACGGCACATTTGTTTTGGGTTTAAACCAGTTTCTCACTCACCTACCGAATTTACCGAAATTGGCGGAAACGATTTTCACTTATAAACACCTATTCATCAACTTGATGTGCAGAATGCTTTCTTACATGGAGAACTTAAAGAAGAGGTGTACATGAAACAACCTCCAGGTTATGTTGACTCTCGTTTTCCTACACATGTATGCAAGTTACATCGTTCTCTTTATGGACTTAAACATGCTCCTTGTGCATGGTACCACAGAACTTAGCAATTTTTGTTGCAATTTGGGTTTGTTACTTCCAAGTGTGATTCGTCCTTGTTTATTTACAATGGGACTCATGGTGTTATATATTTGTTGGTCTATGTGGATGATATCATTGTCACTGGATCCAGTACTACATGTATTTCTTCTATTCTCACTCGTTTACAACAAGAATTTGCAATTAAAGATCTTGGTCAGTTGTCTTATTTTCTTGGAATTGAGGCAATTCGTACTTCTTCGGGGTTATTTCTTTCTTAACAACGTTATGCTCATGATCTTCTCATTCGAGGCAAAATGGATGGATTAAAACCAATTACTACTCCATTGAGTACTTCTGGTGATATTTCTTCAGGTCGTAGTACTTTATTAACTGATGCTACTGAATATCTTAGCATTGTTGGAGCCTTGCAATATTTAACTTTTACTCGTCCAGACCTTGCGTTTGTTGTCAATAAAGTTTGTCAATTTATGCATGCTCCTACAGAGTTTCACTGGGGATTAGTCAAACGTATTCTTCGTTATCTCAAGCTTACAAGTACGTTTGGTATACTTCTTCGGCTATCTCCTTCTTTACAACTATCTTTCAAATTGCATATCTCGATTACGATTGGGCTGGATCTCTTGATGATCGTCGTTCTACAAGTGGATATTGTGTCTTTTTAGGTGGTAACATTATCTCATGGAGTGCTCGTAAACAGAAACAGTTTCTCGTTCTAGTCTTGAATTTGAGTATAGGGGACTTGCCATTGCTATTGCCTAAATTATGTGGATTCGATCACTTCTTTCCGAGAGCTTCGTATCTCTACACGCTCTCCTCCAGTATTGTGGTGTGACAATCTTGGCGCAACTTATCTCACAGTTAATCCTATATTCCATGTTCGGACGAAACATATAAAAATTGATTATCATTTTGTTCGTGATCAAGTAGCTTCAAAGCTTCTTGATGTCCGATTTATATCCTCTAAAGATCAAATTGCGGATATTTTTACTAAACCACTCTCTAAAGATCGGTTTTCTCTTTTAAGGTTCAAGCTAACGGTTCAGGATTTGAACAAACATGATAATCACATCATAAGCATAGTTGTGTTAGGAAGGATACCTGATGCCATTTGGTTGAATCCAAAATGTCCAGCAAGAATACCCGTAAAATATAATATCTTGAGAAACTCTTAGTTTCTCCTTCTTGACCCTTTTTTTGTGTAATGGAATAATAAAAATTCATGAACCCAATTTTGATGGTTATAGAGTTCCTTTTATAGGTAGAAGGAGGACCAAGGTTCATAGGATTTAGATTTCTCATTTAATCTCGACCGTCCATCAAGGATGAGGGAATATGAAAGGACCCAAATATTTGTAACCAACATGTTTAGCCATATTCTAAATTAACCAAAGATATCACATGGCCCAACAAGATATTTCTAATGTAGAAATATTCTTACATTCTCCCACTGGTCCATGTGATAATCTATTTAACGGTTAATCGTAGAAAAACATAAGCGCGCATAATTGCTAAACAAATATAATGGTTAAACGTAATACCTCAACCAAGCAAATTACTTATGCGAGTCATGGCGGTGGCACATTGTCTTGTTATCAACATGTTCCCTTCCATGTACCACAACACAAGCAAATTACTTAATCATGCCTTAAATAGGGATATCATAATGGTCCAGTAATGTCTTCAAAAGAAATCAATTTCTGTAACATTCATCCAATAACATAAAAGTATACTAAAGTGGATACAGAAATAAGTTCAGAACAATAACAATAATAAGATCTCAATAAGTGTTCAAACATAAGCAAAAGTCTAAGTGAAACTAATTGTTTGTTACTCCCTCAAGACCCATGTTTCCAACATGTTCCAGAAAGGTTTTGGGAGGTAACGCCTTGTAAAATGCATCTGCAATCATAAGTTTAGTGCCTATGTATTCAATGAGCAACTTTTTTATCTGAACAAACTTGCTTCACGCATAGGTACTTTAGATCCATGTGTCTTGAACCCTTAGTATATCTAGCGTGCTTTGAAAAGAATACTTCTTTGCGGCATTATCTGATAAAGTTTCATTGGTGCGAGAGGCAAAATTTAGGTCTCCAAACATTGAGATGAAATTCCAACCATGAACAATGATTTGTAGCCTCATAACATGCTACAAATTCAGCTTCCATTGTTGAGCCTGTGAGAATAGACTCTTTTGCACTTTTCCATGATATTGCTCTTCCAGCTAATAGAAAAAGATATCCAAAAGTGCTCTTTCGAGTATCATTACATCCCATGAAATCGGAATATGTATAGCCAACCAACTCAAATTGATCTGACTTTGTAAATGTGAGACGATGATCCTTCGTTCCTTACAGGTACCTTAAAACTTTCTTTGCAGCTTTCCAGTGTTCCATTCCAGGATTCACAAGGTATCTTCCCAGCATACCAACTATATAGGCGATATCCGGGGTCGTGTGCAAACTTGAGCATACATTAAACTGCCCACCACAGAAGCATAAGGGATTTTATCCATTTGTTTATGTTCCAGTTCATTCTTAGGACAAAGATTGAGTCCAAACTTGTCTCCTTTAGAAACCGAAACTATACTTGGCTTACATGCACTCATTTCAAACCTCTCTAGAATTCTTTCGATATATGCTTTATGTGAGATTGATAATGTTCCAAGTGATCTATCACGAGATATTTTTATCTCAATCACATAAGAAGCCTCACCCATATCTTTCATTTCAAAATTCTTTGAGAGATATTCCTTAGTTTCATGCATAAGGCCAAGATCAGTACTCGCAAGTAGTATGTCATCTACATACAATACCAAAAATATGAACTTCCTCCCACTGATCTTGAGGTATATGCATGGATCTACAGCATTTTCTTCAAAACCAAATTTTTGAATGGTTTCGTTGAATTTTAGATACCACTGCCTGGAGGCTTGCTTAAGTCCATAAATTGATTTCTTAAGTTTGCAGACCATGTGTTCCTGTCCTTCTAAGGAAAAACCTTCAAGTGACACATGTAAATTTCTTCTTCAAGATCACCATTAAGAAAGGCTCTTTTCACATCCATTTGATGTAACTCAAGGTCATATTGAGCTACTAATGCCAGAATAATTCTGAGAGAGTCTTTCTTTGACACGCGAGAAAAAAAGTCTCTTTGTAATCAATGCCATCTTTCTGAGTGAAACCTTTGGCTACAAGTCTAGCTTTAAAACGTTCAATATTGCCATTAACATCGCGTTTGGTCTTACAAAACCCATTTACACCCGATTGCTTTGTGTCCTTCAGGCAATTCAACGTATTCCCAGACTCCATTATCATCCATCGATTTTTTCTCTACTTTCATAGCATTAATCCATTTACCAGAATTACTACATTTGATAGCTTGTGAATAAGAAATTGGATCTTTTATAATCCCTAAATCAAAATCCGATTCTTGTAGATAAACCACATAATCATCAGAAATAGCCCTTTTCCGTTCTCTAGTAGATCTTCTTAAGGCTACTTCTTGTGGTTGTTATACAATTTCTTCAGTGGCAATAGTCTCATCATGAAGTTCCGGTGTCGTTATTTGTGTTTCTCCCTCATCAGTCGTTTCAACAACCGGAGGAGTCACAATATCTGTAGAAATCTGAGTTAAAGGGATTATTACTCTGATTTCTTGAACAGATTTTTCTTGCACTGGTGTACTCACACTAACTTTGCCATACTTAATGAATATTGCATTTCCAGTTTCAACAATTCTCATACTATGGTTAGGACAATAAATAATATACCCTTTGGATTTTTCGGAAAACCAATAAAGTAGCTGCGGTTTTCATATCAATTTCTTTTCTTTGGGATTATAAACTTTCGCTCTGTCACTGAACAACCCCAAACTTTCAGGTGTTTTAAACTAGGTTTCTAGCCCTTCCACAGTTTAAAAGGAGTCTTTGGAACTGCTTTGGTTGGAACTCTATTTAAAATGTATGCAGCATAACGAAGAGCATACATCCACAAACTTAAGGGTAAACTCGCATGACTAATCATGCTTATAACCATTTCCATTATAGTATGATTTCGCCTTTCTGCTACACCATTACGCCAAGGTGAACCTAGCGTTGTGTATTGAGCAACAACTCCAAGCTTTTGAAGAAGTAAAGCGAAAGGTCCAGGATGTTGTCCTGTTTCGTCATACCTTCCATAATACTCTCCACCCCTATCAGACCTAATGATTTTCACCTTATTTTCTAATTGCCTCTCAACTTTGGTAATGAATTTCTCTACAACATTCACATCTTGAGACTTATAATGCAATAAGTAAAGATAATAGTAACGTGAAAAATCATCAATAAAGGTGATAAAATATTTGTCTCCTCCAAAAGTTGGAACGTTAAAGGGTCCACAAAGATCTGTATGTATTATTTCAAGGAGTTCGGAACTTCTTGTGGCACCTTTCTTTGTGTGTTTTGTCATCTTGCCTTTAATGTGTGTGTGTGTGTGTGTGTACAATCCACACAACTTTTATAATCGTAAAATCAAGGTTACGTAGAATTCCATCTTTTACCAATCTTTGAAGCTTTTCACGAGATATATGTCCCGACTTCTTATGCCACAAGAATGAGGAATTACCCTCAAAGCACGTTCGGTTCTATCATTATGATGCATGGTTAAATAGGTTCCGGTATTGATGATGGTGATAAATTTAATTTGTAAAGACCATCGGAAAGATAACCGGAGAACCAATAACTTTAAAATCTTTAAACAAACTAAAACATCTATTGGCAATTTGAAATTGAAAACCTTGTCTATCTAGTTGAGAAACTGAAATTAAATTGCGGAAAATAGTTGGAACATAAAGAGTGTTTTCCAAATCAAGAAAGTATCCATGATCTAGAATCAGACGATAGGTGCCTGATAGACACATTTTTTGTGTCTGAATTGTCCTCAGTGTTGGTATTGTTGGAACTCGATTTTGGACTAATATTGTGTTTTTATGTATTTTTAGGTATTTTTGGAAATAAATATTTGTTGGAAAATTCGGCTCGAAAAGTTGCTCGGAACACCCCCGGAGGACATTTGATATTCGGACTCCCACTTTGGATAAGGGGTAACCCAATTACTAAGGGGCACCCAATTGATATTCGCACCCGCAGCTGTTGGATAAGGGGCAACCCTTTCTTCCTCATTTCAAATTTTTTGTTTTGGCGGGAAAAAAATTGAAAACGCAACTGGCAGATTTTGGTCGGATTTTTGGACGAGTTAGAAGGAGATTCAATGGCTGATTTTCATTGAGATGACCTGTTAGAGCCTAACAGGGTTGGTATGGGCTTTTGTTTCGATCCAGTTTGGCTAAATCGTCGAATTGAAGAAAACAGGGATAACATGTACGTGGAAGATATTCTCGGATTTTCTTGTTATCTTTGGAAGGATTTCGTGTGTATACAGCGTGCTTGACTTCATCAGAGACGCGTAAGAAATGTTTGTGGAGAAATTCGGCCATGCAGACGCGTGAAAGAGTTAAAAATAGAAAATTATCTCCGTATCTTGCATGAAAATATCACTTAGGAGTAAAAGATAAGATTTGGAGCAGTTATGAGGGGATATTTGATCGCTGTCAAGTATAAAAAGGCTTGTGGGAGCATATAGAAGACTTACAGAGAGTTTGGGAGAGGTATAGAGCCTCAACAGAGCCGAAGAATCAAGTTGCAGAGAATTGTTTTCTGCTGCTGCATGGTGAAGAACACGAAGAGCAGACGACTCAGGCAGTCATTCTTCAACGGTGTTAATGACTCACATCGTGGGTCGTAGTTTTGGGGCGAGACTTAAATCAACAGCAACGACAACACTTTACATGTATCGTTCTCTATGTAATCCGTTTGTAACAATTAAAATTGTTACAAATCAGGCTTTTCATCTTTTCTCCTTGTTCATCATTTGTAAACCATTTTTGAGCATTAATAATGATTTTTGAGCGTGTTTACACCATGATGAGCTAGAACCCATCACCTGGGGACGACGGAGGAAAGTCTGTTTTGCACCCATGTGGTAATTCTATTTAATTCCTTTATGACTATTTGCACTATTATAATGTATTTATGATTTTTATTGATTATTTGTGAATTCGTTAGATGTCGCATGCTTAGTCTTAGGTACTTTAGATGCGCCATGCTTGTGAGTTACATATAATTCTTTATAAAATCTACCTTGGCAAAGAATTAGAGTCGATGTTTGTTACTTTATGAGCCTTAATTATCCCGGAATTAATAGATGAACCGCATGAATGTAAGAATTGGTGGAATCCCGAGTCCCAAAGAACTCTCTCCATCTTGTGACATAAATTGTATATATTCTTTTTATTTATTATTTTTCTTTATTAAATACTAGAATCGATTTCATCAAGTCCGAGTGAACGACAACCTTTCTTACTACAACATTATTGAGTCACACCAATTTTTGGCGCCGCCGACGCGGACTTGTGTATAGATTTGTTTTTAGGTTTTATTTTTCTTTTTATTATTTTGGTTTTTCTTTTTTACGCGTTTTGGTATTTCTGTTTGCTTTGATTTGGAGTGGAGCGAAAGAAAAAGAGAAAGTCTTTGAAAAGAAAAGCAAAGCCAAAATAGGAAAGAAAAGAGAGATCCGAACGAGGAGTGAAGAAGAAAATTTTGTATATAGTGTAATTATTTTTTTTTATTTTTTTTTAGAAAGCGTAATTAGGTAATTAATTTTGTAATTTTTATTTTTTTTTTGGACTTTTTAATTTTTGGACTTTATTTTTGGACCATTGGACATTTGTTTTTTAAAACCCTAAGGAAGGGTTATTTAAATACAAACTGCACAGGGAAGGACGACGATTACGATATCGTCTCGGCCCCTCGGGTTCGTACATGACATAGGAGTCGTGGCCCGAGTCGACTTCAACGGTTCATCCCCCGTCTGGAACGGGAGGTAAGAATTCTAAACACCCGTGAATCCCCTGTCAGCGGGTTTACTGGATGATTTCGTGTGATTATATTTCGAGGAACTGAATCTGGCTGCTTTAATTTCCTAGTAAAGGGCAAGGACTGGCCATACAAGATAAGAGTTCGGATTTCATCACCGTTCTCTTCTTGCCCGCCTTAGGAAAACAAAACCAAACGCGAACCTAAGCCTAAAATTTTGAATAGAACGAGACCGATAGGGTAACGAGCTTAATAGGAAAGTCGTTCAAAAAATATTGGTTACTCTATTAAGCATACTTCGAAGTTCATGATGGTTTCTGTGAGTTGAATGCGTGACTACGCCGCCTTGTAATGCGGTGAGGCCTTGGGTATCAAAGCTCCACGCAGCTTCCCTCGCCTCTATTCAACTTACTTAAACTCGGATTGATTCCAGAGGGTTTGCTCAGTTATGAGTTCCTTTTCGAAAGATTAGAAGCTGGTCTAGAAACAATCTAAGTGGAGCCATCATGCTTTTGTTTGCTAGATTTCGGTAGGTTTGTTGTGGTTGAGTCGGCCTTGTTTGTGTTTGTGTAGAATTCCCTTGCGGTTAGGATGTCAAGCTGGTATTATAATAGCCATCACAATGAATATGAATATCCAACGAACAATATGGACATTACTACTATGACCATATTGTGAATAGTGGTTGGGAACGCCAACCTTTTGAAGGTTATGGGTCATACCACGGTGAGCCCAATTACTATCCACACGTGGATCGGTCTTATGAGCAAAACAATTCATCTATTTCTCTAGAAGAGGCTTTCAAGAGTCATTCCTTATTTGTGAAGGAAACCTTTAATATTACGGACGAGTCCCCAGAGCAGTCAACTAGGATATCTTTAGAAGAGACTCTTAAGCAATTTAATGAAAGTACAAATAGGATTGTCGAAAAACTTGCTCGAAATAATCTCAATTTCCAATACTAGTGTTTCCAATAATACCCATGAAAAGGAGGATATTTATTCGCATAATCAAGATGACGAGGTTAGAATTGGTAACACTACTTGTTTAGATGAGGTTCGATCATTTTCATGTTTTTATAATGATTATGATGAGGATAGTGTTGATGAAGAATTCGAAATAAATAGGCATAGTGATCAGGAATTTGTTACTCCGATTGAACTTTATAATGATAGTACTATTTCTGGTTCAAATCCCAATAATTTTAATAATTATTCACCTATTCGAAAGGACGAGGATTTGACTAGAGATGCTCCTTTGTTTTAGGCGATGTAGTTCATGATCCTTTGCTTTGCAATATGTTGGATAATCCATTATTTGATGTGCCTATAAGTGAATCAGAGGAAGTAATTATGATTAACACCTTAGTTAACGGGCCTTTACTAGAAAATTTCGTTGATAATCCTTTATATGATTGTGATGATGGTTTAGAGGAAAGAGTTTACCTTGAGAATACTGTTTTAGAGTCTAGTGATTTAGAAACACTAGTCTTAGAAGACGATAAACTCGTAGAGATGAGTAAGGATGCATTACACGATAATAACTTAGAAGAATCAATTGACCATTTTCGGGATTCGATGTTCTAAAAATTAGGGAAATTGTGACTAGTCTATCTAGAGACACCGAAAACTCTAAGTTTGGGGGTGATTATCACTCTCCTAGTGCCTTACCTTTAACTCTCGAAAGTCCCCTCACTTAGAATTTGGAACATCCGTGCCTCAACCATTTTACAAGATTATCTTCATACACTTTTCCTGAACCTAGTTATGTCCATAAAGAAGTTCGGTTGTTAGAAACCCATCCTCTGGTTGATGTGGTTAACCCAGGCTATGATACCACGATTGACTTTGTTTTCCCATCAAAAACCTTCCTTACAATTGTGGGTACGTATAAGTTTCAGATGTGTCAATTATTAAGTTTTGAGACTAAACCTAATTACTTTAGGATATTAGGGATGACACATTTGCTTAAGGGAAGACCACCAATCTTATTGTGGTCAACTATGTAAGTCAAAACTGATTGACTTAGAGGATCCTCAATTATTCAGGTTATTATTATGTGCTTTTAAATTTTTATTTGAGTTTTTTCCAGACTCTAGAACCTGAACATTCGGATCTAACTTATGAGGAAACACAACCCATGAAAACTTTCTATCTAGACCCTTTTATAGAGCCCGAACCCGAACCACAACTAGATGTAGTTGTCTTAAACAAAAAAATAGATAAGGGTGTATTGGATATCTTCCTGGTTTGTTGCAGTCTCCTCTTCTTGTGGTTAGCACTTTTTGATCCAAATGACCCGCAGTTATTCCGGCTGTTGCTATATGATTCTTCGAGGTGACTAATCCTTTCCAATGTCTGGATGAAGACTTTAAACTTAGCACTTCTTGGGAGGTAACCCATGCTCATGCAACACGGTAATATCTTTCCTTATCTCTTTTACTTCAAATGGTAACAGTTTCTCCTTGTTCATGCTTTTAATTTCATCTTTAAAACATTGAGGACAATGTTAGATTTAAGTTTGGGGGTATGGGAGAAACTTTTTGTTAGTTGCAATAAATAAACTCCAGAGCCTAGAAATTTATGCTTATTAAGGATGGCACTAACCAATCTAAGTGGATGGGAACATCTTGGTTGTAGGAGTTGAGGAACCAATCTGATTAGATGGCAACATCTAAAGAGTATATTCATAAAAGCACAGAGCTCAGGTGTTAGAAATAACATGATAGTCTCACCATATCTCGTTGAGTCCTTTTCACTACATTTTTATTTTGTTTTGTTCTTTTTAAACTATGTTTCTCTAAGTGATTAGGTGGGGCCCACGAATCAAGTTGTTACCAATGCTAGGGTGAATTAGAGTGATTGAGATACCAAAAAAAAAAAAAAAAAAAAACAAGAAAAAATAGCAAATAATAATAATAATAAAAAAAAAAAAAAAAAGAGAAATTGAGACCGGACCATTAGACCAATAGGAATAAATTCAATAAAGTCGACCACTTTGGAACCCTTGTATATGCCGGTTGTGTTGACCTAGAGTTAGGATTATCGACCACTTTGGTTCCCTTGTATATGCCGGTGTGTTGATAATAGTCGAACTAGTATCTCAGTCCATTAGGATAGGTTCATTTTGGCGGAGGCCTTCAGACAGATATGGGAAACACCGTTCACTTAGTAAACATCAAAAACATATATGTTTTTCTATATATCCATCTTCTTGATCTATCCATGTGATTAGTTTTGACTCCGGGTATTGATGTCCATAGTGCAACTATCTCGAGTAGAGCTCTGTCACTTTATATGAAATTTAGCATGCTTGAGTGCAAACTCGTGTGTCTGACAATTGGAATTTCGCATCCAGGTACTTCCTCCCGTAGTCAATAAGTATGCCAACCAAGGAGATTCTTTAGTGCCGTCCAAGGTTCTGTAGATAGCTAGGGTCTGGAGTAAAGGTTTTGTGGGTACACCTCTGTTAAACCCTCGGAGACAACACTCCGCCACTAGGGCCACCTAGGGGTTCAAATGATTTTTATTTTCTAGAATAAAATTGCTCGAGGACTAGCAAGTAATAAGTTTGGGGGTATTTGATAGACACATTTTTTGTGTCGAATTGTCCTCGATGTTGGTATTGTTGGAACTCGATTTTTGTACTAATATTGTGTTTTTATGTATTTTTAGAGATTTTTGGAAATAAATATTTTTTGGAAAATTCGGCTCGAAAAGTTGCTCGGAACACCCCGGAGGACATTTGATATTCAGACTCCCACTTTGGATAAGGGGTAACCCAATTACTAAGGGGCACCCAATTGATATTCGCACCCCCAGCTGTTGGATAAGGGGCAACCCTTTCTTCCTCATTTCAAATTTTTTGTTTTGGCGGGAAAAAAATTGAAAACGCATGAATAGCGATTTTGGTCGGATTTTTGGACGAGTTAGAAGGAGATTCAATGTTTGATTTTCATTGAGATGACTGTTAGAGCCCTAACGGGGTTGGTATGGGCTTTTGTTTCGATCCAGTTTGGCTAAATCATCGAATTGAAGAAAACAGGGATAGCATGTACGTGGAAGATATTCTCGGATTTTCTTGTTATCTTTGGAAGGATTTCGTGTGTATACAGCGTGCTTGACTTCATCAGAGACGCGTAAGAAATGTTTGTGGAGAAATTCGGCCATGCAGACGCGTGAAAGAGTTAAAAATAGAAAATTATCTCCGTATCTTGCATGAAAATATCACCGACTAAAAGAAAAGATTTGGAGCAGTTATGAGGGGATATTTGATCGTTCATCCAAGTATAAAAAGGCACGTGGGAGCATATAGAAGACTTACGGAGAGTTTGGGAGAGGTATAGAGCCTCAACAGAGCGGAGAATCAAGTTGCGAGAGAATTGTTTTATAGCTGCTGCATGAGGTGAAGAACACGAAGAATGCAGACTGACTCGTAACGGTCGTTCTTCAACAGTGTTAATGACTCGCATCCGTGGGTCGTAGTTTTGGGGTAGACTTAAATCAACAAAGCAATGACAACACTTTACATGTATCGTTCTCTCAATAAAATCCGTTTGTAACAATTAAAATTACAAATCAGGCTTTTCATCTTTTCTCCCTTGTTCATCATTTGTAAACCATTTTTGAGCATTAATAATGATTTTTGAGCGTGTTTACACCATGATGAGCTAGAACCCATCACTTTGGGACGACGGAGGAAGATGTTTTGCACCCATGTGGTAATTCTATTTAATTCCTTTATGACTATTTTCACTATTATAATTGATTTATGATTTTTATTGATTATTTGTGAATTCGTTAGATGTCGCATGCTTAGTCTTAGGTACTTTAGATGCGCCATGCTTGTGAGTTACATATAATTCTTTATAAAATCTACCTTGGCAAAGAATTAGAGTCGATGTTTGTTACTTTATGAGCCTTAATTGTCCGGAATTAATAGATGAACCGCATGAATGTAAGAATTGGTGGAATCCCGAGTCCTAGTAACTCTCTCCATCTTGTGACATAAATTGTATATATTCTTTTTATTTATTATTTTTCTTTATTAAATCCTAGAATCGATTTCATCAAGTCCGAGTGAACGACAACCCTTCTTACTACAACATTATTGAGTCACATCAGTGCCTACAACATTAACTGGGGCTTTATTGTCATTGCCCATAAAAAGGAAGTTTTCATTCGGTTTGTGATTTGGGTTGAAAGGTATCCCTGCATCGAATTAGAAACATAAACATTAGCACCAGAATCAAACCACCATGATAAAGAAGATTCTTTAACAGTCAAATTTGTTTCAAAATAGCTTACGAATCCCAAAGGATTACCTTTATTTCCGAACCATTTTTGACGCTTAGTGCAATCTTTCTGAAAATGACCAGGTTTCTTACATAAACGACACTTATTGTCATCTTTTTTGCCTTCTTCTTTTCAGGTTGAACATAATTATTCTGTGGTGCTCCATTATTGCCCTCTGCAGGCTTACGCTTATTATTCACTACTCGGTTGACAAAATGCGCTTGATTAATACCTTGCTGGTTTAGCCTAGCTTCCTCTTGAACCAACATGTTTCCCAGTTCATTTGCAGTCCACTTTTCCTTAATTGTGTTGTAATGCACTTGAAAGGGGGCATATTGTGGTGGTAGCGAGTTGAGAATGAATTGGACAAGAAAGTTCTTATCCATGAGTTAATTTCATCTCGGTGAGCTTAGCAAAGCAATGCTACGCATTTCTATCACGTCTTTGGTGCATTGACCTTACACCGGTATACTTCATGGTGGTAAGATCAGCCATCAATTCCCAGCTAGAGACTTATATGCCGTCTTAAAGCATTCCTTTACGATTTCCATAAAGTCCTTAGCATTTTTAGGTTGTTTGGGAAGCGATTCTTTATGCTCAGCCTATCACTTCTCTCCCACTTTTTCAAGAGATCCTTATCTTCAGTGGAACTCTTATCATCTATAATTGGTTTTTCAATTTGGAGAGCAAGGTCAATATCCTGCACACCCAAAGTGAACTCAACATTCTCTTTCCATTATGATAAGTTGGTGCCATTGAAGAATGGGATAGAAGAAGTATACGAATGCAAAGACTTAGAACTAGAAGCTGTAAAACATGATAGAGATACACAAAGTAAAACTCACACACATACAAATTAAGAAACTCCTGTGGGTAGAATCTTAATAAAACAACAATCATGTCATAAAGTCATAAAAAAAAATCACACATATATAAGCAAGCAAAAACAAACATCTGTGGACATTATGCCTTTCATGGTTACATACATAATCATAATATTTATTCAAACATGTGAATTAGAGTTACCTGTGGGTAACTTTTCATTCTAATATGTATGACTAAATAGTTAATTTCTTTATATTTATATATACAAACACTTGAACAAACATCTCCTGTGGGTGATAGTTATTCTTATGTGATTGCACAAAACGATGTAGACTTACAATGACTTGCTAATATAACATAATACTTTAGTATCACTGTGGTGATAGCCAAAGAGCATACAATTCAAACATTTTTAATAAGCTATACATATTCAAGTTAGGCTACATTTGAAACCAAAATCAACATTCAAATAAAGTCAACACCCAAAACAGTCAAAGTCAGTGGTCAATAATGGAAGTCAGACGGTCAGCCAAGTCAGGGAAGTCAAACGGTCATCCAATGTCAACATATAGAGGAAGTCAAATAGTCAGTCAACCGTGGAAGTCAAACATACATAAAAAAAAATCTCTTCATGGTCGAGGCAACATCTCATGTCCGACCTTCGAAAACAGTGAATACTGTTTTACCCTATGTGGGCCAAGCCCATAAAGTTTAATAAACATTACAGTGAGCCCATACGTTACCGAATCGAAAAATGAAAATTAAATCTCATAATGAATACTGTTTAACCCTCCTAGCATACGTTATGACTATCAAAACGGTGTTTTGACTTTACACATGAATCAAATAGAACATGTTATTGATCTTAAACAAATCACATCATATCATCATATTGAATCATGTTAACTCAGAGATCACACAAACTCATGTTATTGTCAAATAAGTCAAACACCACAAATCTCTTTCGTTCATTTTAATAAGGTTAATCTCATGAATGGATCTTTTCATAATAGTACAAAAAAATTTGACTATGAATCACACAGAGAACTATAAAACATTAAAAGTCACGTCAGTAACACCACAAATCAATCATACATGTCATGAAGCATACAGATAAATGTGTATTTTTGCCGGAAAAAAAAATTTGCCGCACTAATGGCTTGAAGAGACCGTACAAAGCAAAGACAAATCATTATTCATATGATAATATTTTCATTATATCTTAGAGATTCATGGTATATAAACATAAACATGATTATTAGAAATCAAAACAGATATGGTGATGGATTTAAATCAACACAACAATTGCATACAACATCATTGGAAAATCATGGAGTTCTAAACCAGGCTCTAGATGCCAAATATAAGAATTATTTTTATATTTAAAGGATCTTTGAACAAACATGATAATCACATCATAAGCATAGTTGTGTTAGGAAGGATACCTGATGCCATTTGGTTGAATCCAAAATGTCCAGCAAGAACACCCGTAAAATAGAATACCTTGAGAAACTCTTAGTTTCTCCTTAATGGAATAATAAAAATTCATGAACCCAATTATTTTTTATTTTTTTTTGAAATGTTGGAATTTATTTATTAAGAAACCGAACTTACATATATGGAATATCATAACAGAGTTTATCTCCTAAGAGTCTAAGAGGTAAAGACTGTGGTAGGGCGATATCCGCTTTTAATTCAGAGGTTTTTTCCGGTTTTTCCACACTTAGCTTACATAACTTACATAGAAACATGTTGGACAACTTGATTATGGAGTTGTCTAGCTTGTTGGTGGTATGAAACTGCCCGGTAGTACGACGCACCCGGCTTCTTCTTGACTCCCATGTCAGCTGCTTGTTGGAGGTGCGGCGATACACTCTACTTCGGGAGTGGTAGAAGGCGAAGGCTAAGACTATTAGCGCTTCTTGAAAGACTACCCATAAGAGTAGCCCATAATTTTTTGGCAACAGATTAGAGATTTTGTCATCCCTAGTTGGAAAACGAAGTACCCGCCGGAGATAACCAATCCCAATTTCCTCACAGTCATCATCCCTAGTTGGTAAACTAAGTACCCACCGGGGATAGTTGTCATGGAGAGAGGGATCACTTGGTACTGAAGCTGAGGATGGCATATGTACATGATGTTGTTGAAGCAAGCTGATGTTGAGACGTTTCCGGAGCCGAGAGGATCTTAAACCTCACTAGTCCAGAAAGGGCTATTAATCACGCTTTTATATGACGGATTAGTTGTGTGATTAGAATTTCACAAACAAATTCCGTCATATAATATGAAAATGGTGGGTCCTTTCAATTAACGTAAAAATATTGTTATTTTCAAACGTGGTAATTTATTAGGTGTGTGATTTAATGTTGAAGAACTAAATGACGCAATATGTCCGACAAATAAACTAGATTTATTTACGCCCACCATTAATTTTCTATTGCATACCCACAAATGACCAGCTATATTAATTCTATAGCCACCGGTATAATACCATGTATTCATGTTTCTATAGCCACCGGCATCGTTGCCATGAATCTTTATTTTTTGGTGCCATAATTTAAGACTTTCACACCCATCTTTATCTCTCGCTCTTCTTCTTATTCTCTAACCTAATTGCGCCTCTCTCTTTCTTCTTCCTCTTCTTCTCTTATCCTCGATTATGGACTAAGCTTTGGCAGATTTCCCCCAAAATCAGTTTCTTTATTTCATTGATTTGTTTTCCAATCGTATTATTCAGTCATACAAAGAGAGAATTGTTGAGTTTCTTCCTCTTCTGAGTTTATATGACTGAATTCTACCAAACCCTAACCCCGAATTACTCAAATCACACACACAATCGTACCTGTTTCATTATCTTCTCAACCCATAGTTGTTAAGATTTAGCCGTATAACGAACCCAATTTTCGTTTTACCTTCTGAAACCCTACTTTCATTTTGTTTTTTCTCTATAGAAGTAGAAGGTAATGATCTTCGAGCCTTCATTATCCATTTATTCTTTATTATTATTAATTTCTTCACAAAACATTTAAGCCCTAGATGTTGTTTAAATCTCAGTAATACTTAAAAGGGTTTTGAAGTTTGCAGGTGTTTATTGGTAATTGATGGTGTCATGACTCTTACAAGGTAAGAACCTCTCTCTTTTCAATTACTATTTATAAGTGCCAGATCTGTAATTAGCTAACTTGTCTTGTTTAGGTTTCAATCTTCTTCTTTTTTTCGTTCATTCACTGATTATTTTTTTTTGGTGTAGTTTTAAAGATCCTTTAATGTTGATGAAGATTTAGGTTTAAGGTAACGGCTACATTACAATAGCACATCCTTTTCTCTTGTTTATTCTGAAAGTTTTGTTGGTGCTTAGGTTTCATTTGGTATTAACATTATTTGTAGCTTGACTCATGCAACTTTCTATTGTGGTGTGGTGATGTTTCTGGTACTACAGGTAAGAAAGCAAACTTTAAAAATAAAAGGGTTCATGTGTACCATGTTTCAGTTTGTGTATAAAGTTTAGGGAAATTTTCGCTTTGATGTTTAATTGATCCTAATCTCTTGATGTGCCTAGTTTTGTTCTAGGTAATACAGTTACTTTTTATTATGTGCTCATTGTATGCTCATTTTAGTTCTTTGTTTAGTAATCGTGTTATCTTAGTGGAGCATGATTGGTTACCATTCTTTTAAACATTTTTTTTTTAGTTCCAGTTTGTTGGCTATTATGTATGGATTAATACTGTTAATTAAGGATTGGTAGATTTACTTGTATCGCAGTAGCATTGCTTCATTTGATAGAAAAAAGAGCTGGAACTTGGTATCTTAATTGTAATGAGCAAGTACCAAGTGAAATGGCTTTCAGTAAATGTGGTTTTTAATCTTCATTTAGATTGATTATAATGCAACTTTAATCTCTAGCCGCTTCTTTGTGGTGATGTTTTTTCTTCTTCTAGGTATTAGTGGACCCGATCTTGTTATCCATTTATCTCATGTCATCATCTCTTTCGGGGTGCGACACGAAAAAATCTGTGGAGCTTGGTCGGAAGACATGGCTATGGCTCTCTCATGAAAATGGTCCCCGATGGAGTCAACGAGACTAACATGATCGATGGTCAGAGAGGCTGCTAGGTAATCAAATCGTTTGAAGTCGGCTCCGTTCGGAAATAATGTGACTTGAATCACTTAAGTCCCTTTTTGTGAAGTAGAGCGAGTGTAGCGAGGACTGGTGATATATAAATAGTATAGGAATCACTTCTGGTAAGTCCCTTTTTGTGAAGTAGAGCGAGTGTAGCAGGATACGGTGATATATAAATAGTACGGGGAAGTTAGTAAGTCCATTACATTACCAAATCTTTAGTGGGAGCACTATAAAAGTATAGTGGGACTATCTCGCAATCCTCTTTTTCGTTGGGCTTTTAAATCTATTAGGAAATGTGAATTGAACTATAATACCACTGTTTCTCAATAATGTAGGAATAATGAATACTTATCTTGTCCATCCTCCTTATATTTGGTTAAATACGAAGGTTTGTTTTACTCTTTTAATAAAATCTTTTCCTGTATTTCTTATATTGAGAATTAATTTTTTGTTGGATATTTGTGCATGTCGGCTTCATTTTCTTATTAAGAGTTCAGACTACTTTACCATGGTATACCAATCTTAATAACACCATGTAAATTGGACAAAATTGGAATCAGTTCTTGTCTGTGTTGGGGTTATCAAATTTTGTCCATGATATAAATTTATGAAGTATGACTGGCCTTAAGTTTGGATTTACATTTTGTGCCTAATTAACTTGCGTATGTACATCAGAGTCAACAAAGTCTCTTCTCTTATATAATTTAAACATTATCTGTTTGAGTGATACTCATATGAACTACATTTATTCACTGGCAATATGAAACAAAAAATCTCTGAATAGGAATCTTAACGCATGTATATCAAACTCTAGTGGGTGTTTGATCCTGGTTTCTCATCTTTCTCAGGAGGACTACCGGTGCAGATGTTTTGGGAGTATTTTCTTGAGGTGCTGGCTTCCTTGTTGGCTTCTTAATGAGTTTACAAAAAGTTTTGTGTGGCTATGCAATCTACGGTGTAACTCGAGTTTACAAAAAGTTTCATGAAAGTGATGCTATTACTCGGTCTTTATTATAACTATAGTTGAAAAAGTAATGCCGCATTGTTTATGTTATCTGTGAAGAGAATGAGAATACTTGTAAAGTTATAGTTGATGAACCTGCTTGTATGCAGGTGTCAATGGATCAAATAATGGGAGCCTAGTGCCTTTAAGTCTTTTGGAATGTTATGAAACTTCGAACCTAGTGCGCAACGTGAGAGTTTTATTAACTTCCACATTTTGTCTTGCATCTGTAGTAGCATACAATGAATCCCTTCGCATTTGTAGGATGCATGTATATTGCCTCAAGCTGCGCCATCACCACCATCATCTTATATTTGCATGGTCTTCCAGGTTTATGCTTGTTCGTAATCTATTAAGTTAGGTATTTTTTCTCAAGTATACGTAGTTCAAGCATCTGTGTAACAAGGGATGTCCTTCTAGATTTTTTGGCTTGTCAACGCCCGTGTCCAACACTACTTGAACTCTTTCTTGGACACTCTGTCATTTGTCATCAGGCTTTACTATTGAGTTTTAATTGATTGTGGTCAGTAGTACCCTATCTAATGCCAAATGTGGTGATGTGCAGCAACAGGAAATGAGAAGTTAAACAACTATTGGGAAGTAGAACTATCCCAAGCAAATGTCCAGGAATCTGCACCATGGACAAGGTACGAGCCTTCACAATTGTCGGCAGGTGAACTTGCACACACATTGCATACATATGTGAGAACCACATAGAAATGTGACGTCAATCAGATATATACAAGTTTGGAAATGTGGATGACACATAGAAATCATGATATCTTATACTAAGATGGTATCTTGTTATACGGAGATCTTGGGATCCAATGAGAACCTTCCTCAATTAAAATAATAAAGATTATGATGCGTGATAAGTGTGATGTTATGCGAGAGATCGGATGGAGTACTTGGAGATGTTTCAAGTGATAACATGATTAAGTGGTCAAAAGCTTATGTAACTCGAAGAGCGATCAAATTAGAGTGTCGGGGTGTGATGGTAGAATTCGATTCTAATGTTCGATATGTAAGGTATTAGAGTGGCAGAGTGACATTAGACTGAACTAAGTTTTAACGTTAGATATGAATGGTTGCTAGTATTTATCTTTCCATTTGTATCCAGAGATTCAATTTCTTTGAAAAAAATAATTAATAAAGTTGATTTTGGATTCAATTTGAAATCATAATGGTGTAGATTCCAAAATCCGCTTCAGATGATAAGGGACATATGAATCTAAATGAATTTCGGAAACAATAAATCTAAATCTGAATGGATTTTAGATTTGCCAAAATCTGAATACAAAATTCTGAAACGTTAGCAAAAAAAAATGACGGATTATTCTCGTTTGAATTAGTATTTTTATTTGTATAAAATGCCTCCAATATAACATATATTGACCGTTATTGTATTTAACATATAATAAGCGTGATATTTAACAACAGATTCGGTACGTGACTTTAAATCACAAATTTTATCCGTCATACTTAATAACGTTCTCAATTTGTCATTTATAAAGAGTCACACCAAATAAATAACGGTTCGAACGACAGATAAAAACCGTGATAAAACATGTTATATAACAGACTTCATTCGTCATTTATAGCCCCTTCTGGACTAGTGCCTGCAGAGTAAAATGTTGTCTGACTAATTTTCATACCCGCACCTAGAGCTAGCATTTCATAGTAACTGGTACACATAATCCCGGACATGTTTACGGGCGTAGTAACTAAAACAGATAAAAACACGACACAACTAAATGACATAGTAACTAAAACCACAGACTCGAAGCAACTAAAAGAGTTGAACTTTACTACAGCTGGACTTATACTAAAAATATTAAACCATTTTTTTAAAAACATAAAAGATAAGGTTCCCCCATTTCCAAACAAACTTTGGGCAGAATATTGTAAATTCTGCAACCCGCTTTATCCAAGCGACGAACATAGCTTTTGTCCCCTCACTTATTGCACCAACTTGTTTTTACTATTTTGCCCCTGGACTCTTTCTCCCTAATTCCCATTATGTTCCCGGTTCCTTTCAGCATGGAACCATACCTTGAAACGGTATGGAGTTGAGTTGATACTAGGCTTATGCAGCGGTGTAATAAGATGCTGGCGTCGTTAATAGTTTTTCCATATACATGGAAGAGTTTACAACCGGAGGTACGTGGTGATAACTTTCCCATCCAGATATTAAGGACTGTTGCAGTAGAACAACTTCGAATCCGGATCAACACACTCACTGAGTTGCCGATTGTTGCTTCATCAGGATATTGTCTTTTGCACTTTTCTCTGAATAATTTAAATTGAATAGGATTGATGATTTTTGTCTCTGATGGGGGGGGTTGGTTTTTGAGTTGCAGTTGAAAATATCCTCTTTTGAAACTTCCAGGGTGAAGAATATGTTTGTAGGCTCTTGCTGGTTGTTTCTAGGGCTGTTTTTTGCAACTCATTCAAACCGTTAGAGAGTTTGATTGAATGATTAAAATGGATTAAAAAGGATGCTGGGGGAGGTGTATCAGATGGTGGAGGTGGAGATACCATATGTGGATTTCCCAAAAGAAAGGTGTTGTTGATTGGTCCCCCGGAGCAGATATCTTCCATAGGTTGGAATGATTTTGGCATAGTGGGGGTAAGAACAAAAGATTCTTAAAACAACAACGGACTGTGAGGTAACTAAGATTCAGAGATAAGTCTAGATGCTAGATAAACCCACATATCTTTGCCCAGTATTGAGAAAACACAACCAGAGGCGAAGTGAACTAAAAAAAGAACAGGTACGATGTTATTGAAACCACAGGATACTTACAGGAAGGAGAACCAGAGGGAGATTCCATGAACTCATCTTAGTTTACGACTTCTCACTACACCAAATCCAGGTTTTTGCAACGTTTGGTTTTTCGGCTTTGCAACGGATAAATAAGTTGCGAGGCATTTATCCGTTCTTTGATATTAGAGATACGTTGCACTAAATCTTAATTGTCGGGGAAAAAAAGAATCTAGGACACGCTCGCCTTTATTAATATTGTTGAGGGCTTAAAATGTCATTCACAATTATTATCATTTATTTCCCATCTATTTTCATTTCTCTTATTCTTTTCTTGTCCGTCTTCTCGAGTTCTCCTCCTCCTCCTCCCATTTTTCTTCTCTTCTAACTTCTTACCTTGAACCTAGATCTACGAAATCAAACCCAAATTTTCAAAAATCAAAACCCGTTTCTCCTAAACCCAAATCTTATAGATCAAATCTCATCTCTGAAATAAAACCCAATCTTTCAATCACTCAAACCCTAGATATCGTTTTCTTCTTTAAAGTCAAATGATTTTGTAAGGTGTGTTTGATTTCAACTATTTCTATAGTGATGAGCTAATGGATCCCTGTAAGGTATAACCCTATTCTTCTTCTTGGTTTTGGCTATTATTGATTTATTTTGACCTAATTCTATGAACTACATACATCTTTTGGTAGGTAATATTCTCGTATGCATTTTGCAATTTTTGTTTTTGTTTGTTGTATATGATGGAGTTTTAAAGTATGGGTTTCCTTTTGATTTCAGTTTTGTAGTCACGGTGTTGATGATTTTTATGGTGAAAATGGTATGGTGGTAGCGGTGTTGGTGGTGTGGTTAGTCTTTGCAGATTTTGGGTTTAGTTGGTGTTGGTGACTTATTTGCTCGAGTTTGTGATAAAATCTCTGGATCTGCTATCCTAATGGGTGGTGGTGGAGGTGATGCGGGTAAAAGTTGGAGACTGGCAGTAGTTGTTGGAGATTTTTCATTACAATTGGTTACTTACAGTTGGTGGAGATTAAAATCTGTTTACCAGTTAAGAAATTCACTTTATACTAAATGAGTTTTGTGGTTTTTGGTAACCTTCATTGTTAGACTGATTATTTTTTCTTGAATTTGATTTAGTTCTTGCTTCTTCTTTGCATCTACCAACACCAGGGAAAGTGAAAAGTTTAAACTCTTCCCTTCCCGAAGCTTTGTTGGAGTGCGGCAAGAAATTGGTCATAAGTATGGCTATATGGTAAATGGATACCAGACTTATGTCCTTGTAGTACTTTTGAAATGTTATTGTTTATTTTATGTTGTTATTGTAGTCGATTATTCAATCCAGCCAGGGACCACAAAGTGCATATTTTTGTTGGTATATATAACCCTTCTGTTCTAAATCCCATTTGCATAGCTAAGTGAATACATATACGTGGTTGGTGTTACAGTTAATTGAAGACTTAGCTATTGTTTGTTTAGCTTATTTAACAGTATTACCCATTTAACTATTTTGGAAAGATAAGGCAAAACAATGACAGACCATACGTGAATAATAAAGAAATGTTATGATTAAGGCGGATGAGAAAAATCATGGGGGATATATAGAGGAGGCAACACTTAATATGATATGCAAAATCTACCAGTTAATGGACTATCTACCTTAAGTTTAGTTGACCAGCCTTCTATATTTCAAGAAAGGCTTGAGAGGGAGGATAACTTGAACTTGATAACTATTTCATTGAGTATCATATACCAAAAACAAATGTAGGTAGTCGTAGCTTTATTTCATTTCTATATAATTTTGTTTCGATGGGTCTAAAACGGTATTCTTCGATTAACATTTTTTTTTTTTTGTGATTTTTTTTTTTTTTTTTTTTAGTTTGTTGAAGATTTGTTGATACTTCGATAAATAATGTGGAAAGCTAGTAAAAATATGGTGGATCAACGGTTCTTTGATATGTTGGATGAATGAGTAAGGGTGGTCTTAGGAACGAAGATTTGGGTCATTGGCATAAAACATGTATTCTTCGGTGCAATCATTCTATCGGTGTTAAGGACCACAACGTCCGAGTAAGGGTTAGATTCTCAACTACGACGATCTGCAATTGCAACTGGCACCTTTTCGGGCTATTTTAATTCATTTAAAAGAAAGTGAATAGAGGTGTAATAGGTAATACTTAGCTGATGAGTTTGTTGAATGGTAAGCTGAACAGGCATATCTATTCAATGACTATTGGGATTGGAACAATTGAATACTCCTTGGCACTCACCGCACATGTTAGTTTCGTGCTTGCTAACTTTGGTCAACCACCAAATGTTTCCACTGGAAAATTATTGATGCAGCGAGACACTAGTGTGATTACATGTTACCTTGCTATGCTATTAAACTTTGATCAATGGCTCATTTTAATCTCTTTCGCAGCCTTCAAGTTTTGATTTTTCGATCCACGGACATTTATTTTTACATCTCCACGGTTCTTGCCATCAACCAAAGTTGAAAAATCTTTGGGTATGTGGGTTCGCATATAATTAAGATTTTCCCGTTCTTTTATCTTTCACTTCTCATGTTCTTATTACTATATCTCGTAGGTCCTCAATAATTTTCCATGGATGCTTATTACAAGAATGTAGTGTGCGAGAATCGGAGTGGGTGACCACTATCGTTTTGAGTATGGTGTTGAGTTACGGATATCTTTGACGGATGACATAAGTTTTGAGTAACATACTACTCTTCTTTGTATTTCTCAAGCCCTAACCAAGGATACATATTGAAATTTTTAAATCCCGGATCAATTCAATTAGGATGTGGTGCCACAAATAAATAGGCTTATCGTAGCACTTGAGAAATTTACAGAAGCAGGGATTTTGCTAGAATAAAAACATTTTTGTGTGAATTTTGCACCTACTTCCATGTACGAGTCAAAAGTTACATGATTTTTATTTGACTTGTTTCAGGATACCATGATGATGGGTCTTTGAAGAATACCAATAAGAATATGAAATTGCAAAGCACTTCTAGTGATGGAAAGGTTCCAATTGGTGTGGAACAGAATACCAAATTATATAAACGGAATGTTCAATCCCTCAATGAAGTTGTTGAACATTTCAGCATGGTTGATTAATTTTTCCTTGCTCTTGGGCTACAGGACATGTCGAATCTAAATCGATCATGAGTGGAAACTAAACAATTTTTTCATCATGATATGCAGTTCACTTTTGTTCTGCTCAGTAATACATGTGAACTAGATTTTTTATATATAACCATACAATTTTCCTACCATTTATTCATATAAATTAATGGTTTGACAATATTATGGCTAAGCAATTAGGCTTTTGTACCATCATTTTTCTGTTAGAATTTTTGAAATGTATCTTTTACCAATTGGTTTTATGCTTTCTTTTTAGCAGATATGCTCATCTCTTGTTGGTAATGAATCTCTCTCTTATTAAAACATGGTTATGCGAGATGGTGGTTGTTAAGGTACATCTTTTTTTTTCTTTCTAGCTTCTGATAATCATACAAAGTAATGTAATTTCTTCTGAGACTATTCCAGGTTTAGGATACTCTAGTTGTAGGTTACATTTTGACTTAGCAGAACCACACATTGGCACTTGCTATTATTTAACATTGTTGTATCTTGATCCTCATCGTTGTGCATTTTGTAGGTCACTACATCACTTACAGTGGGTATTGAAACCTAGTAACAATAGCTTTATAGAATATTTTTTTTAAGGTTAATGCAATTTGATTGTGCATATTCAACCTAAGTTCATTATAATGTTGTAAAATGTTGCAAGGATGAGTGATTGTGTTATCAGGTCAGGGTTCTATATTATTTGTAATACTAGAATTTTCGATACAATTTTGTATTTTTTTTTGTATTTTTTTTATTCTGATAATATATTTCGCAACGGATATATATGTTGCTTAAATCATTATATACGTTGCATTAAGTCTAATTAAAGCAACGGATAAAGCAACAAATGAAACGTTGCTTTAATTAATTTAAGCAACGTTTGTATACGTTGCCAAAATTTGTCACGCCGTGTAGGCAACGTACATAAGCGTTGCTTAAATTATTAGTAACGAATATAAACGTGGTAAATTCGGGTTTTTGGTGTAGTGTCTGGAAGAGCAGATACCTTTACTCGACCTGATACAATCTAAAAAACTAAGAGGTATGAAGAATACGGCCTTCCAAATCCATCAACTATCACGCTATCCCGATTTAATCAACATCGAATTGAAAAACCATCTTGATTTAGGTTCCGAATAACTAGTTTGTTAATATGAGAGATCTACCATTGAAGAGGATGGAGGTTGTTTATGGTGAATCGGATAACAACTCTCAATATCCGAGTCGCAGAGCAAAAATCGGAGTGGAGAAGTATTTGCGAAATGGAGGAATCTATGAACCCAATTATGATGGTTATAGAGTTCATTTTATAGGTAGAAGGAGGACCAAGGTTCATAGGATTTAGATTTTTCATTTAATCTCGACCGTCCATCAAGGAAGAAGGAATATGAAAGGACCCCAATATTTGTAACCAACATGTTTAGCCATATTCTAGATTAACCAAAGATATCACATGGCCCAACAAGATATTTCTAATGTAGAAATATTCTTACATAACCTTCTAAAATGAACAAGTCAAGCCATCTTTGCATTTGCTTCATGCTATCCTTTATCTTATGCATTCATTGTTCACACTAAAGCACAGCAGCTGGAAAAATAAGGCATGGAAAAGTAAGGCGCGAACGCGAACCTCTATGACAAGTTTTAAATTTTCTGACCAATCAGTTGGAAAGAATATGAGACACATTGATTTCTCCCCGGGAAGCTCAATAAGTTGAATGACCTCAACTCCTCATACAATTTATTTCCAGGTAATAAAAGAGATTACAAATTCAATATCTATTGCTATTAAAACAAAATTTGTGAGATCATGCACTAACTGTATCACAAAATCACTACGAAATAACCAAATGCTTCAGAGTTCAGAGAATGATGAGTTCTTTAGTGACTTCTTCTTACCATCATGAGTTTTCAAATTTCTCTCCATCATGCTTCGCTAAAATTATGCTCGAGTTCATGCACAACACACAAAAAATCATACAAGAAAAATTACAAAAAACAAATTTGTAAGAAAATCAAATTTGGTTATCCCATGCGACCATGAATTCCATTTGACGTAGTCTAACATCAAACATAAGTTCAAGCAGAACTCCGCAGTAGGTTCTCTGCATTCAGAATAATCAAATATACATCTTACTGCTCAAACATAGAGAGACAAAGAATGTAAAAGATTGATTATGGTTTATAAATTATGCCTTGCACATATGGAGCTCCAGGCAAGTCTCACCATGCTGATAAAAAAAATAAAATAAATAAAAAACAACAACAAATTCTCTGGCAATCGTTCCAGTTTCATATCAGTTAAATAGAAATGTCACCGTACTCTAGATCCCAATATATCCAATGCAAAATAGCTGCAGATAAGCACAAGCCAGAAACCAAATATGTGCCCCAGCTATACCTTCGTATCTCCTGGTACACGGATTTTGCTCGCTCAACTATCAGCGAGAAGGACTTATAAGTGCCAGGATCGGCATCCATCTTAGATATTTTTTTTGTATCTTCTACGAATTCACTTGAACCGAGTGAAACTAGACTTCCAACAAAAGTCGTCGGCCAAAAATGTTTTGGCATGCAGGGGATATCCAAAGTCACAAGTCTTCCATTATTTAGGTCACAAGAAACTAAAACATCCTCGTATGAATCTTCACCTTCTATACGTACTTGTCCGTGTAATAAAATCTCGCAATTCTTATTGAGATAATGCAGTGGCCGTAATGACCCAAAATTTGTTTCAGTATTGGAAATACTGAAAATTTTGGTCCAAGAATCTATAACTCCATACTCTTTCATCACCCATAGATCGGTATTGCAGTCAGGCCGCCAATTATTATTAACTGACAGATAAAGATCCTCTCCCAAAACAACCACATCCAGATTAAAAAACGAGTACAATTCATCGTCTAGATAGCAACTTGGTATCTGGAATTCGTCTTTGGTTCGCTCCTCAACTATATCAAACGAAACTATAACTCTTGTGTGTTTTATCCAGTGAATAATTCCACATAAAGTTTTCAAAGGCACATGACTATCAGAAGGTACGTTTCCAATGCTATTCCATATATCTGAGCCTAATATACTAACCCAAACTTCCGGAAAAATATCATATCGTTTGGTCACAATTAGGAATAACTTGTAATCATCAATTTTCCAATCATAACACACCCCATATTTAGACAAAGTCTTTGTTTTGCCAACAATTGATGTTGGTACCGATATATTCTGGTATTCTCGAGTTGATGGATTCCACAAACAAATCGTTCCGGGTATATCCCCATCTGGATTACTGATGGATAAACCGATCAGGCCATTGCTTGGGTGAATCAGTCGAGAATCAAGTACATACATATCACGTGGGAGATCAGTTTGAACAGCCATATGGTAAGATGATGATGTTACATCGAAATCTATTGTATAGTGATAGCCATCCTTTTCATAGTAAGAATTTTCCGTACATGATTCGAGTATAACACTAAACTTGTCGTTTTGAATAGCATGTTGATGGTGCATCCTAATAAACTTAGGGTTTTTTACAAATTCATACCAGAGTTTGCATACAAACCTGAAACAAGCGACCGATTTGACTGATAACTTCAAAAGTATATCGTTGATGATATCTTCGGGAAGGCTCGCCAGTGTGGTCATTGTGCTTTTGTTTCCTTAGGTCCTGTTGTTCATATATATACGTACCTTAGCGATAAGGTATACGGTTTCCTTATATAAAACCAAACCCTTATATATTGGAATTCCTGTTCTACTAGAACTCTAATACTGAGTTCTTCCTCACTCAGTCTAGAAGCAGAACAACAGGGTGGAATGATGAGGAACGAAGTTATGAAACGGTGTTGTATATGTGGGAAAGTTTTAAAGCTTAAGACAGTAGCGACGGAGGTGATGACCGAACTAGATGTCATTCGAAGGCTTAAAAAGTTAGAGAACAGTTGTCTCAACTTGTTCTTTAACTCAAACTACAAACTATGACGCGTAGTTTCCTTTTAGCGAAGAGTTGGACGCACCACAACCATGTAGAATTCATCTGGGATCGCCATCGCAATTATAGGACCATATCCCGGAGTAGACCTCCGCAAACGAGTCCTCGGAGGAGGAATACCTATTTACGAGAAGAATTACGAAGAAGCTTGCAGGCATGTTCCACCATGATCACCATGACGATACAGATGTATCATCTTCCACGAAAGATGGGAATGCAGAGAATAATCATCTTTCTGTTCAGAAACCTGTGGGTAATGGTAAACTCCAATTCAAAGGCAAAGAGAAACTCATGCAGATGCAAATGAGAAGAACAGAACTGTAGACAAGCCAAGAAACCACCAACAAGAACATTTCCAAACACTTGTAGGAAGATTCTTTAGTCACGTTCGTGGTTCAAAGAAATGTAAGGCGGTGTCATCTGGCACCATACGATTAAAAAAGCAGTAACGGGTAAGAAAATAGTTGGGGATTTTAATAAAGTGTCACACTTTGGATTTCATGTTTAAGAAAGTGCCACTGTTTTTTTCAAAATTCATTTAATGCCGCACATTTGACCTTTTCCATCCAGTTTTTTTCCAGACATCCATTAGTGCATAGGTGGCAGTTATCCATCTTAGTAAAAGACATTTATGCCCTAGAATCGTCTAACTATAGCCGAGTTAAATCTAATCCTCATAGTGAGTCATTAGTGAATCAAATCGTCTAACTGTATTAGACATGTATTCTTATGTGAAGACTACAGCCTCAAAGTGAGATCCTTTCCACGGAGAATCAAACTTTAATGTTATTTCATCTTATATGTTTTTCAACTCTAGGAATTGTTTCTTTGGTTTCGAAACAATAAAAGGTTTTCTGTTGTTTGATTTTCATAATTTGGGCGCTTCATGGCAATTGCTCATCAACCAGCGTAAGATTTTCCTTAATGCCTAGCAGAATCCACGAAAATAAAGCATAGATTAGAGAAATTAAAGAGTTCACATCAGTTCCATGATAATTTCACATTCCATACTTTGCCGTTATTGAATTCAAAAGAGAACACTTTTCCATTTCTGGAAATGAATAGGTTGTTCTCATTTCATTTCATGATGGGATTACATGTAACAGTGGTTATGGTAAGCAAAGTCAAGGTAATTGAAGATAAAACCTATGAGACATTGGAGGAAACTACGGTGGATCTAGTCTTGGGATTCAAACCAGTTAGAGTAGTGTTATTTACCCATTTTATTGGATTTTTAGGGATTTCACAGGATTCTTTGGTTAAGTTAGAAGCTTAAAAAATGCTATAGAACCTTATATGCATTAAAAATGGAATTAAGTACACTATGTATTTTGTACTGAAAACATCCGACTGCTAATTTAGTCAGGCACATATTAAATCCAATTTGTATAGAAATAATCCAATGTCCAAGGAGGGTCACGTACGGTATTTCTTCTAAAACCAATCCCTGAGTCTTGGATTATAATGCAGCTGCAACCCCATATAGACTCTTCAACT
The DNA here is from genome assembly GCA_023531295.1 of Papaver armeniacum. Taxonomy (NCBI): domain Eukaryota; kingdom Viridiplantae; phylum Streptophyta; class Magnoliopsida; order Ranunculales; family Papaveraceae; genus Papaver; species Papaver armeniacum. Next base: position 137,411 of record JAJJWW010003425.1, read on the forward strand.
AATTAGAGGCCTTGATAAGTAATGTCTAGTTTCATTCAAAGGGAAAGCTTAAGATTAAAAAGAAAAATGGGGGTACATTTGGAGACCAATTAGATTTACCATGTCTAATTTTTATTTAAAATATTTCATAATTTGATTGGAACTTAGACTACGCTTTTGAGGCCAAATTCTTGGTTTAGGATGCCTTCACCAAGTATAACCAAAAATTCATACACAAATGCAACTAAATCATCAAGGGAATGGGCATGTTGTTTATATACCGAAAAGGAGTGAAATAACTTGATAATTCTTCCATCAACAATTAACACATGCTAACGCTCATGCTTACTATGTCAACGTACAAGCTACGAATCAGTGTGAATTTAACGCTCATGTTGTTTATATACCAAAAAGTACCTTTTTCAATTGACACATGCTAACGCTCATCTTGTTTATATACCGAAAAGTACCTTTTTCAATGAATTTTCCTCTTGACCGATAAAAAAAAAAAAAAAAAATGCTAACGCTCGTGCTTACTATGTCAACGTACAAGCTACGAATCAGTGTGAATTTCAATTCATACAACCGAAAAGAGGTATGCATGTTGGCAAATATTAATTGCTAAAATTATTGCAAATACCCACCAGTAAAATGAAATTTAAGAAAATTTTAAGTCCAAAATCAAGGAAGTTGAAAATAAATCGTACTATGAGATATTGGAGGAAACTATGAGGAAGCTATTGGAATCTTGCAACAATGAACAGCACGTTAGATGTATCAAAATAATATGTAAAGAACTAATGCGAAACAATTCTACCGAAATAACTTGACGAGGGCAGAATCACAGAGTTCAACAAGTTGTCCTTAACACATTAGTTCGCGGGTATACTCGAGTTGAGTAATGCTAAACCCCTCACAGCGAAGATGTGTCCGAGGATAAGGCGCCCGATATAACTTGAGTTAGCACAACGCAAGTTACCCTTTCTTCGAACTCGGCAACGGGGATGGAGGTAAAAACGTATGCGAGAAAACCCTAGAATAAAGAAGAATTTTTCAATGTATTGAAAACAGATTTTCGAGTTGTATTTATAGGATGAAATACTTGCAAATCAAGTTAGGTTTTTGGTTTTCTTCAAAAACAAGTAAAAGGAATTTTACCATAAATAAAACTCTTAAGAATTAATTTTGGAATTAATTTCCTAAAGAAAAACTCGCCAAAAATAAATCCGCGTAGACAAGGGACTTGGTGCATGGCATACGCGCATATCACATGGGTAAAAATATGTATTTTTGCCCACCCGCTCCACCCACGTTTTACAATTCATACATAAGTGTATGATTATATAGTGGAGCTCCTCTTTAGTTTTCCACAATGTGGGACTAAAGGTTCCACTTCATTCACCCAAAAATGAGTGAGTATCCTTAGACCCTTAGGTCATTAGATCAAACCACACCAAGACCATAAAACCTTTTTATTTAAAACTCATTTTCTCCAACAATCCCCCACATGAATGAAATCTCGGAAAACGAAAAAAAATCAGAGTAAGGAAAATACCATTTAGGCAAAGGTGTCCATGAGGTCTTGAACCCTTACTTAGTGAGAAGTTACCGGAACTACTAGCTAAACAGTGAACCTAGTCTTGAACTGATAGCGTTGGTGTAATTCGTGACAACAAACACACATGATATTCTCCTGTGTTGCTAAGTTCGTGCCGTTTTGTCCAATTTGGCCCTGGACATATCCTGTTTCTCAGAATGCTCTAGAGAATTGGCTCAATTCTCATAGGAAGCGGCCCCACTTCCACATTCAGATAGGTGAGTTCCATCAAGAGTGTTTACTGCTACAACCCACTTCAATCTTAAATTGAAACTATGGAACTCATTAAGACTTATCTAAAAGTCATCCTCCACATGCAGTCACACTATCACATCAACACCATAGGGAAGGGACAGAGAATGAATTCTCTGATAGTGTTTACCTTTACCCACCATAAATTAGTTGTCTCATTCGAAACCTTGATCTTGGAATCTCCAGTCAGCAAGGTTGAGTATCCTTCATGGCAAGTTTAATTATTAAGCCTAAGCCCCATCCCCTCGATGCTTTACTAACTATCTCCTTGGACAAACCTTTCGTCAAAGGGTCCGCGATATTCTCCTTTGACTGCATCCAATCTATGGAAATAACGCTTTGTTGTTGAGATTAGTGTTTTCAAAGTGTCATGTCTTCTACGAATATGTATAGACTTTCCATTGTAGAAGCAACTCTTAGCTCTACCTATCGCTTGATTTTCTGTCACGGTGTATAGATATAGTGGCACGGAGGCCTATGCCAGAGAGGAATATCTTCTAAAAAGTTTCTTAGCCATTCGGCCTCCTCTCTCCGCTTTATCTAACGCAATAAACTCCGATTCCATAGTGGAACGAGCTATACATGTCCTGTTTGGAACTCTTCCAAGATACGAGACGCACTTTGCTTAGAGTGAATACATATCCACTCGTAGACTTAGAATCCTCGATCCTGTTATCCGTTTGCATCGCAAAATCCCTCAAGGACAATGGGATATCCTTTGTAATTCAAACTAAAGGTCATTGTGTACTTCAAGTACTTTAGCACTCTAATAAGTGCATCCCAATGTATCCCTGGATTACAAGTATACCGCTTAACCTACTTACGGCATAAGCAATGTCCGGTCTCGTACAATTCATCAAATATATCGGACTTCCTATGACTCTCGAGTATTCAAGTTGGTTAACTCATACACCCTTATTCTTCTTGAGACGACAATTAGAATCATAAGGAGTACACGGAGTTTCTGATTAAAGCGATTAAATTTCTTAAGTATGGATTCAACATAATGAGACCGACTCGGACTATAGCCATTAGAAGTTTTTCTAATCTTCATCCCTAATATGACATCAGCGGGGGCCTAAGTCTTTCATGTCAAAGTTCTCATTCAACAGTTTCTTAGTGGAATTAATAACATCCATGTTTGTACCTAGTATAAGCATATCATCAACATACAAGCATACAATCACACATGCATCCTTGACAAGTTTAGTATAAACACACTTATCAGATTCATTAATTCTAAAACCACTAGAAATCATCACATGATCAAATTTTTCATGCCCTTTGTTTAGGTGCTTGTTTCAATCCATACAAAGATTTAACCAGTTTACACACTTTCTTTTCACAACCTTTAACTACAAAGCCCTCGGGTTGTTCCATATAAATTTATTCATCTAACTCACCATTAAGAAATATTTGTCTTTACATCCATTTGATGTATCTCTAAATTATGGATGAAGCTATAGCAATTAACATCCTAATGGAGCTAATTCTACTCACTGGTGAATAGGTGTCAAAGAAATCTATACCTTCTATTTGTCTGTAGCCTTTAGCTACCAGCCTAGCCTTGTATTTTTAAATAGTTCCATCTATCTTACGTTTTCTTTTGAAAATCCATTTACAACCTATGGCCTTACACCATGGAGGTAAATCTACAAGTTCAAAAGTACCATTTTCTCGAAGGGAATCCATTTCACTAAGGGAAGCTTCTTTCCACCATGGAGCTTCGGACAAGTCATGGCTTCTCTATAAGTCCGAGGATCGGACTCGGCTAGGTATGTAATGCAACCAGGATAGGTTTTCTCGGTTCTAACCCTTTTACCTCTTCTAGGTTCCACTTGGTTCATCTTCCTCTAAAGGTAATAATTGACTAGTTGAAGGAACATCTAGGGGATCATCTAAACATCTCTTTCGAGAATCACGTTTCAAAGGAAAAATAGTTTCAAAAACTCAAAGCATCCCTAGACTCCATGATAGTATTCAACCCTATGTCGAAATTTTGAACTCACAACCATAAACCTATGAGCACTAGAATGCTCGGGATACCCTATAAAAACACAATCAACGGTTTTGGGTCCTATCTTTTTTTTCTTATGAGGAGGGATGCCCAACTTTGCCAAGCACCCCCACACTTTGAAGTAATCATAAGATGGTTGTCTACCTTTCCATAACTCATATGGAGTTTTATCTGATCCTTTAAAGGGTACTCTGTTCAGGATGTAATTGGCGGAGAGGATAGCCTCCCCCCACAAATTCGAAGGTAATCCTGAACTAATCAACATGGCATTCATCATATCCTTAAGGGTACGGTTCTTACGTTCAGCTACACCATTGGATTGAGGTGAATAAGGGGATGTAGTCTCATGTATTATGCCATGTTCTTCACAGAAATCTCCTACGGGAATTTCATACTCACCACCACGGTCAGACCTAATAGTTTTAACGGTACTATTCAATTGGTTTTCGACTTCACTTTTATATATCTTAAAGGCTTCTAAGGCATCATCCTTCCCTCTAAGTAAGTAAACATGGCAGTATTTCGTACAATCATCTATAAAAGTAATAAACCATTTTTTACCACCTCTTGTTTGAACCGACTTCATATCAACTAGGTCTGAGTGGATTAAATCTAAGGGTTTAGAGTTTCTCTGGATATTCTTATTGAATGATTTCTTAGCATGCTTAGATTCTACGCAAATCTCACACTTATGATTTTTATCTAAAGTGAATTTGGGTATGCAGCCTACGCTAGCCAATTTATGCATTGATTTATAGTTTACATGACCAAGTATACCATGCCAAACGTTCAATGACACACACATGTAAGCAGAAGAATCATTCAATTTCAATTCAAGATAGGTTACATTAAGTATATATAGACCCACAGTCTTATAACCCTTACCCACATAATCATTGCCCTTAGTTACTATAAGTTTTCCGAGACTCAATTGTAACTTTAAAACCCTTATCATCTAAAACAGAACAAGAAACAAGATTTTTGCGGATGTCCGGAACATGAAGAACTTCATTCAATGTGAGAGTCTTTCCAGGATGTGAGCTTGGACCAACCTTTCCTTTTCCTACAACCTCGATGCGGATGAGTTACCCATATAGAGTTTCTCGCCTTCCCTACCCTCTCGGTAGGAGGTGAACAGTCTCTGTTCCAACAAACATGCTTGGTAGCTCCGAGTCTACCCACCAATCCATCACATTGGTCACCAGTTAACCAGACACACCACAATGAAAAACTCGTCTTTGCTTTTCTCAACCAAGTTAGCATTATTCTTCTTATCCTTACGTTGTCTCTGAGTGAACCGCCATATGACCAGTATTTCCACACACCCAACAAGGACCCTTAATTTTATTAATGCTAGATTAAGTTTTGAAACGTACCTTTCTTGTTAGGTCCATGCTTCGAGTTGCGATTATTGTTGTCACCTTTTCCACCCTTGGATGGCTTATGTTCGGACATATGAGCTTTGTTAGACATGTCCCTTGCAGATGACACGTTCTTGTCTTTGGTGCACAACATCTCTTCCACTTGAATCTTCTTTCCCAATTCAACCATGTTGATCTCGCCAGTTTCATGCCTCAGCTTTTTCTTGTACTCCGACCAAGAAGATGGTAACTTCTCAATCACCGCAGACACTTGAAAAGTCTCATCAATAACCATACCTTCAGCAAGAATCTGGTTAATGATTTGTTGAAGTTCGAGGAATTGATCAACAACAGACTTATCATTCGTCATCTTGAACTCCATAAACTTTGCTACAAGAAATTTCTTGCTTCCTGCAGTCTCAGCTTGGTACTTTGCTTCTAACGCAATCCATAATTCATAAGCAGTTAAGCTATCTTTAGCATTGTAAAAATCATACATCGCATCTTCCAAACCATTCATGATATGATTTTTAGCCATATAGTTACCCCTTGTATAATACGTTCTATCTTCATCAGTATTATCTTCAGCAGCCATCAAAACATCAAGAGGACCTTGCAGCACTGCGTCCAAATCATGATTGCTCAGAAAAAACAGCATCTTGGATTGCCATCTCTTGAAATCCTTTCCGTTAAACTTCTGTGGTCTTTCAACGTTAACGTTCATCTTTGTTTCCATTGTTGACATCGTTGCAAGGAATACTAATGTGTTAAGATTGTTGGAATCTTGCAACAATGAACAGCACGTTAGATGTATCAAAATAATATGTAAAGAACTAATGCGAAACAATTCTACCGAAATAACTTGACGAGGGCAGAATCACAGGTTCAACAAGTTGTCCTTAACACATTAGTTCGCGGGTATACTCGAGTTGAGTAATGCTAAACCCCTCACAGCGAAGATGTGTCCAGGATAAGACTGCCCGATATAACTTGAGTTAGCACAACGCAAGTTACCCTTTCTTCGAACTCAAAGAAAGGGATGGAGGTAAAAACGTATGAAGAAAAAACTAGAATAAAAGAAGAATTTTTCAATCTATTGAAAACAGATTTTCGAGTTGTATTTATAGGATGAAATACTTGCAAATCAAGTTAGGTTTTTGGTTTTCTTCAAAAACAAGTAAAAGGAATTTTACCATAAATAAAACTCTTAAGAATTAATTTTGGAATTAATTTCCTAAAGAAAAACTCGCCAAAAATGAATCCGCGTAGACAAGGGACTTGGTGCATGGCATACGCGCATATCACATGGGTAAAAATATGTATTTTTGCCCACCCGCTCCACCCACGTTTTACAATTCATACATAAGTGTATGATTATATAGTGGAGCTCCTCTTTAGTTTTCCACAATGTGGGACTAAAGGTTCCACTTCATTCACCCAAAAATGAGTGAGTATCCTTAGACCCTTAGGTCATTAGATCAAACCACACCAAGACCATAAAACCTTTTTATTTAAAACTCATTTTCTCCAACAATCCCCCCACATGAATGAAATCTCGGAAAACGAAAAAAAATCAGAGTAAGGAAAATACCATTTAGGCAAAGGTGTCCATGAGGTCTTGAACCCTTACTTAGTGAGAAGTTACCGGAACTACTAGCTAAACAGTGAACCTAGTCTTGAACTGATAGCGTTGGTGTAATTCGCGACAACAACCACACATGATATTCTCCTGTGTTGCTAAGTTCGTGCCGTTTTGTCCAATTTGGCCCTGGACATATCCTGTTTCTCAGAATGCTCTAGAGAATTGGCTCAATTCTCATAGGAAGCGGCCCCACTTCCACATTCAGATAGGTGAGTTCCATCAAGAGTGTTTACTGCTACACCCCACTTCAATCTTAAATTGAAACTATGGAACTCATTAAGACTTATCTAAAAGTCATCCTCCACATGCAGTCACACTATCACATCAACACCATAGGGAAGGGACAGAGAATGAATTCTCTGATAGTGTTTACCTTTACCCACCATAAATTAGTTGTCTCATTCGAAACCTTGATCTTGGAATCTCCAGTCAGCAAGGTTGAGTATCCTTCATGGCAAGTTTAATTATTGAGCCTAAGCCCCATCCCCCTCGATGCTTTACTAACTATCTCCTTGGACAAACCTTTCGTCAAAGGGTCCGCGATATTCTCCTTGGACTGCATCCAATCTATGGAAATAACGCTTTGTTGAGATTAGTGTTTTCAAAGTGTCATGTCTTCTACGAATATGTATAGACTTTCCATTGTAGAAGCAACTCTTAGCTCTACCTATCGCAGATTTCTTGTCACTGAGTGTATAGATATAGCCGGAACAGGCCTATGCCAGAGAGGAATATCTTCTAAAAAGTTTCTTAGCCATTCGGCCTCCTCTCCTGCTTTATCTAACGCAATAAACTCCGATTCCATAGTGGAACGAGCTATACATGTATGTTTGGAACTCTTCCAAGATACAGACGACTTTGCTAGAGTGAATACATATCCACTCGTAGACTTAGAATCCTCTGATCATGTTATCCAGTTTGCATCGAAAAATCCCTCAAGGACGGCTGGGATATCCTTTGTAATTCAAACTAAAGGTCATTTGTACTTCAAGTACTTTAGCACTCTAATAAGTGCATCCCAATGTATCCGCCCTGGATTACAAGTATACCGCTTAACCTACTTACAGACATAAGCAATGTCCGGGTCTCGCATACAATTCATCAAATACATCAGACTTCCTATGACTCTCGAGTATTCAAGTTGGTTAACTCCTACACCCTTATTCTTCTTGAGACGACAGTTAGAATCATAAGGAGTACACATAGGTTTGATTAAAGCGATTAAATTTCTTAAGTATGGATTCAACATAATGAGACCGACTAGGACTATAGCCATTAGAAGTTTTTCTAATCTTCATCCCTAATATGACATCAGCGGGCCTAAGTCTTTCATGTCAAAGTTCTCATTCAACAGTTTCTTAGTGGAATTAATAACATCCATGTTTGTACCTAGTATAAGCATATCATCAACATACAAGCATACAATCACACGGGCATCCTTGACAAGTTTAGTATAAACACACTTATCGATTCATTAATTCTAAAACCACTAGAAATCATCACATGATCAAATTTTTCATGCCTTTGTTTAGGTGCTTGTTTCAATCCATACAAAGATTTAACCAGTTTACACACTTTCTTTTCACAACCTTTAACTACAAAGCCCTCGGGTTGTTCCATATAAATTTCTTCATCTAACTCACCATTAAGAAAATTTGTCTTTACATCCATTTGATGTATCTCTAAATTATGGACAGAAGCTATAGCAATTAACATCCTAATGGAGCTAATTCTACTCTTTGGTGAATAGGTGTCAAAGAAATCTATACCTTCTATTTGTCTGTAGCCTTTAGCTACCAAGCCTAGCCTTGTATTTTTCAATAGTTCCATCTATCTTACATTTTCTTTTGAAAATCCATTTACAACCTATGGCCTTACACCACGGAGGTAAATCTACAAGTTCAAAGTACCATTTTCTCGAAGGGAATCCATTTCACTAAGGGAAGCTTCTTTCCACCATGGAGCTTTGGACAAGTCATGGCTTCTCTATAAGTCCGACGATCGACTCGGCTAGGTATGTAATGCAACCAGGGATAGGTTTTCTCGGTTCTAACCCTTTTACCTCTTCTAGGTTCCACTTCTGGTTCATCTTCCTCTAAAGGTAATAATTGACTAGTTGAAGGAACATCTAGGGGATCATCTAAATATCTCTTTCGAGAATCACATTTCAAAGGAAAAATAGTTTAAAAAAACTCAAGCATCCCTAGACTCCATGATAGTATTCAACCCTATGTCGAAATTTTAACTCACAACCATAAACCTATGAGCACTAGAATGCTCAGGATACCCTATAAAAACACAATCAACGGTTTTGGGTCCTATCTTATTTTTCTTAGGAGGAGGGATGCCCAACTTTGCCAAGCACCCCCACACTTTGAAGTAATCATAAGATGGTTGTCTACCTTTCCATAACTCATATGGAGTTTTATCCGATCCTTTAAAGGGTACTACTGTTCAGGATGATATTGGCGGAGAGGATAGCCTCCCCCCACAAATTCGAAGGTAATCCTGAACTAATCAACATGGCATTCATCATATCCTTAAGGGTACGGTTCTTAAGTTCAGCTACACCATTGGATTGAGGTGAATAAGGGGCTGTAGTCTCATGTATTATGCCATGTTCTTCAGGAAATCTCCTACGGAATTTCATACTCACCACCACGGTCGACCTAATAATTTTAATGGTAGTATTCAATTGGTTTTCGACTTCACTTTTATATATCTTAAAGGCTTCTAAGGCATCGTCCTTCCCTCTAAGTAAGTAAACATGGCAGTACTTCGTACAATCATCTATAAAAGTAATACACCATTTCTTACCACCTCTTGTTTGAGCTGACTTCATATCAACTAGGTCTAAGTGGATTAAATCTAAGGGTTTAGAGTTTCTCTGGATATTCTTATTGAATGATTTCTTAGCATGCTTAGATTCTACGCAAATCTCACACTTATGATTTTTATCTAAAGTGAATTTGGGTATGCACGACCTACGCTAGCCAATTTATGCATTGATTTATAGTTTACATGACCAAGTCTACCATGCCAAACGTTCAATGACACACACATGTAAGCAGAAGAATCATTCAATTTCAATTCAGACAGGTTACATTAAGTTTATATAGACCCCGATCTTATAACCCTTACCCACATAATCATTGCCCTTAGTTACTATAAGTTTTCCAGACTCAATTGTAACTTTAAAACCCTTATCATCTAAAAAGCAGAACAAGAAACAAGATTTTTGCAGATGTATGGAACATGAAGAACTTCATTCAATGTGAGAGTCTTTCCGGATGTGAGCTTCGGACCAACCTTTCCTTTTCCCGCAACCTCCGATGCGGATGAGTTACCCATATAGAGTTTCTCTCCTTCCCCTACCCTCTGGTAGGAGGTGAACAGTCTCTGTTCCCACAAACATGCTTGGTAGCTCCGAGTCTACCCACTAATCCATCACATTGGTCACCAGATTAACCGGACACCATAACGTAAAAAAACTCGTCTTTGCTTTTCTCAACCAAGTTAGCATTATTCTTCTTATCCTTACGTTGTCTCGGTGAACCTTGCCATATGACCATTGTGATTTCCACACACCCAACAAGGGACCCTTAATTTTATTAATGCTAGATTCAGTTTCGAAACGTACCTTTCTTGTTAGGTCCATGCTTCGAGTTGCGATTATTGTTGTCACCTTTTCCAGCTTTGGATGGCTTATGTTCGGACATATGAGCTTTGTTAGACATGTCCCTTGCAGATGACACGTTCTTGTCTTTGGTGCACAACATCTCTTCCACTTGAATCTTCTTTCCCAATTCAACCATGTTGATCTCGCTTGATTTCATGCCTCGGCTTTTCTTGTACTCCGACCAAGAAGATGGTAACTTCTCAATCACCGCAGACACTTGAAAAGTCTCATCAATAACCATACCTTCAAAGAAGAATCTGGTTAATGATTTGTTGAAGTTCGAGGAATTGATCAACAACAGACTTATCATTCGTCATCTTGAACTCCATAAACTTTGCTACAAGAAATTTCTTGCTTCTGAAGTCTCGACTTGGTACTTTGCTTCTAACGCAATCCATAATTCATAAGCGATTAAGCTATCTTTAGCATTGTAAAAATCATACATCGCATCCTCCAAACCATTCATGATATGATTTTTAGCCATATAGTTACCCCTTGTATAATACGTTCTATCTTCATCAAGTATTATCTTCAATGAGCCATCAAAACATCAAGAGGACCTTGCAAAGATCGTGCGTCCAAATCATGATTGCTCTAAAAAACAAAGCATCTTGGATTGCCATCTCTTGAAATCCTTTCGTTAAACTCCCGAGGTCTTTCAACGTTAACGTTCATCTTTGTTTCCATTGTTGACATCGTTGCAAGGAATACTAATGTGTTAAGATTATTGGAATCTTGCAACAATGAACAAAGACGTTAGATGTATCAAAATAATATGTAAAGAACTAATGCGAAACAATTCTACCGAAATAACTTGGCGAGGCAGAATCACGGGTTCAACAAGTTGTCCTTAACACATTAGTTCATGGGTATACTCGAGTTGAGTAATGCTAAACCCCTCACAGCGAAGATGTGTCCGAGGATAAGACTGCCTGATATAACTTGAGTTAGCACAACGCAAGTTACCCTTTCTTCGAACTCAAGAACAGGGATGGAGGTAAAACGTATGAAGAAAACCTAGAATAAAAGAAGAATTTTTCAATCTATTGAAAACAGATTTTGAGTTGTATTTATAGGATGAAATACTTGCAAATCAAGTTAGGTTTTTGGTTTTCTTCAAAAACAAGTAAAAGGAATTTTACCATAAATAAAACTCTTAAGAATTAATTTTGGAATTAATTTCCTAAAGAAAAACTCGCCAAAAATAAATCCGCGTAGACAAGGGACTTGGTGCATGGCATACACGCATAGCACATGGGTAAAAATATGTATTTTTGCCCACCCGCTACACCCACGTTTTACAATTCATACATAAGTGTATGATTATATAGTGGAGCTCCTCTTTAGTTTTCCACAATGTGGGACTAAAGGTTCCACTTCATTCACCCAAAAATGAGTGAGTATCCTTAGACCCTTAGGTCATTAGATCAAACCACACCAATACCATAAACCTTTTTATTTAAAACTCATTTTCTCCAACAGAAGCAAGGGATGGGATTGAAAACTTGAAACTAGTTGCAGTAAGGTTGCATTCCCTTTTCATCTGATTATCAATAACATCTACAGGATGCTATTGGGTATTTTTTTACAAGAGAATAAGGGTGAGCTAATTAAAAGCCGCGATATAACATGAGACCTAATACACAATCTGTTTCGGACCATCTGGGAAGAAATAAGGGAGAAACAGATAAATTGTGTATACGCACTTACTTTACGTATTTTGTGTTGAATAACATCGGGTGACTAATCCATTTTATTTTTTTATTTTTATTTTTTGTTTTTTTTGTTTTTTGGCTGTCCTAGTGCAACTGTGATTTGGGCCCGAAATAGTTTTAATGTACACAAGATTCATCTTATCCTAATCAGCTTTGATAGCTTAGTTGGTTATAAAGCACCACTTAGTAAGCAAGGGGTACGAGCTTATTTAGCAATTCGGGGTACGGGAAACGTTCGGAGCGGAATTCGTACGAGTTTTATACATATACGTAAAGCTAAATTCGGTCAAAAATCCGGTCAACGGTTTGTGCTTCGGCGAATCGGAACGGCATACTACGCGTATAATTCGTTTTAGAGATATGAATTCGCCATACAAAATTCGGCATATATTAACCAGTTAAAATGTCATTTTTAATATAATCGCTCCTCAGATGCTATAATTTAATAATTAACATGAACTATACTTGTGTTATATGCGGTTCGGCTAGTATGGTTACGGGCTCCATACTTAGAGTATGAAACCCTTCTATAAAGATGACACCTAGCACTATTCAAAATTTCCTTTTATTAAAAACGGTTAATGAATAATTAATTTTAACAAATTCATAATTTTTTGGTCTTACCTTTTTAAACGTGATTCCCATTTATTAAAATTAACCAGTTCTTTTTTTTTATTTTTTTATAAGGATTTTTAGGATGATGGTTAAGTAGTCAAGAAACTCAGCAACAAACCAAAAAATAAAAACAAGCGCTGCTTAGTTATTTTCAATTGACAGGGATTTACAACGAAATGTGGGGATGAATTTAGTTTCTGTAACCTAAACATGGATACGATGTATCAACTCCATTGTTTCGTTGACAATGTAAATACATATAGTGATCAACAAGGTTACATCTCATCTTACAGTCCAAATCCTTCAATTCACATGCAAGCACCATCCGGTATACGTAATAAATATTATTAAATGAAATACATAAGAAAGAAACAGGCTATGTCTCCAACATTAGCCCTTGAAATCATTAATATGCATAAACCATACTGGGGAAGAGAATGAATGGAATTTTGTAAACTAAAAACATAAGAGATACAAAGAAGTTTCATACAAAGTCTAATGATTGAGATCCAGTACAACAGTAACTAAAACAAAATGTATCATTCCAATCGAATCTGAAACTACCTCTCTATATGTAAACTAACAAAGTAAATTCAAAGGATTAGGAACAAAAGGTATTAAAAATGAATCCAGATGGAAAGACATTATAAATTAACTTATCCTTTGTTTCCATTAGCAGCAGTAGAGGTGCCAACACCAGTACTAGAGGTTGGTTGCGAAACAGCAGTACCCTGTTTGACGAACAAAAAGTAAAATGAAAATATATTTATTATTTAGCAAAAACCAACAAAGCAAATAAGAAAGAAAATATATACTACCTGAATGTCTTTTTTAGGTGCCCTCTTGAGAGTTTTATTTCTTGAAAGCTATATCCAATGCCGACTTGTACTTACCATCATCTTCACCTTTCTTCTTCTTCTTTATCGGCGGATCCCTAATTTTAGTTTGTTCATGAACATTCCTTCTTTTGGCTTTGGGACCTTTGACATTACCAACTTGTTTAGTTTTCTGTTCTTGGCACTTTGTTGCCTCTGTTTCCAAAGTTTTCTAGTAGACGATGAGTTCTTCTGTACAATCAGCCAAATGGCATCTTACAATGGAACTAGACTCTTCATCTATGGACCCCTTCATTGCAACAACAAGAGCTGTATTTGCTAGGTCACTATAACGCACACTTGAGGATTCATTGTAATCTGCTACTATTGGAGCCCCTAAATTGTCAACAATAATACCGTCTCTTTCTTTCATAGCCCACCTCTTAAGAAAGTAATTAGTAGGAATATCTGATATTTTCCTCGAAAGAAGTACTCGCAATGAATGAACACATAATATGCTTGTAAATTGAAAACCATTGCAACTACACTCTACTTTCTTTTCTTTTTTATCAAAATGCACTTTGCGGTCTTTGTCATTCTTGAAGGGAACTACTCCACCTTATGAATAGAAATCAAATCATTTTCACTTTCAATTTGTTCCAAATAACAGCCAATTTTTTTAAGCTTGTCTTGAAACATTTTGAAAATTTTAGAAGTATATATCTTGAATGCTTGCCTTTGAAAGGTATTGCGAGATACTAAAACAAGGTTTAGTAATTTGCTTACAGCGATAATCTGCTTGAAGCTCTTTCTCCCTCCAATTCATATTCTGTTTCTTATATTGCGTTATAAAATCATTTATGCGGAGGCTGGAGTTCACATAACCCTTAACACTTTCAGTTCTTTGTGTTGATGTCATTCCTGCACAAAAATGTTCTCTTCCATACACAGGAGCCCATTTCTCTCGTAAATAATACAAGTTGGTTAACCATTCATTTTCAGACAAAGAGTACTTTGTAATCATAGAAACCCAAAGTGTCTCAAACTCTTCTTCAGTCTCAGCATTGTACAGGCAACTTTGAAAATCTTTTGCGAAATCTGTATTAGCTGCATAAATGTGAGAGAGATGCTTCGCTGCATTCTGATATATGTGCCACAAACACAAGCGATGATGTGTATCTGGCATAACCTGCTCTATAGCATTACCAATTGCTTGGGATTGGTCTGAAAAAATAGTTTTTGGATGCTTTTCGGACATTGCACTAAGAAATGATTGGAACGCCCAAACAAATGATTTCGTTGTTTCATCTACAAGTAAGGTCATCCAAAATAACACAGACATTCCGTGATGATTAACACCCACAAATGGCGCACATGGCATGCTGTATCTATTAGTCTTAAATGTGGTATCAAAACAAACTACATCTCCAAAAAATCCATAATCTATTCTTGCTTTTGCGTCTGCCCAAAATAAGTTGCATGCTTGGTCGTTTTCATCCACTTGTACTTCATAAATAAAATGTTGGTTTTTCTTTCTTCATACGCCTGAAATAATTTAAAGCAACTTGAGCATCCCCTTCTTTGTATATATCCCTTCGTCTTTTCTGAAACTCGTTATTGCAATCAATTTGGGTAAAGTTCAAATGTTGTGGACCACCAAGTTCACCACTCATAATACCAAATATCTGAGTTGGTCCACAACCTCCAGAATGAAGTGATTCCATAAATTTAGCTTGTTGCGGCAATATCTTCCTTTGGGACCTTATAAGAAGTGCCTCTCCTGAATCTACAAGTTTGTGATTATGTTCTTCGATGAATTTCATTACAACAAATTGATCACCCTTAGAAATACACTGAATGCGTGCCATACATCCTGTACGCATATCTGGGCGTGCCTTTTGTGGTGTGCCTTTACTGTGTCTCTCTTTAAAACCTTGTTTTGAGCAAAGGATGACCCTTTTCCAAATTTTATCATCTTTTGTACGTTTAACAACACCTCTACGAATATTAAAACCAACTCTTCTGGCATATTGATTGTAGAACTCATACATTTTCTCCTCTGACTGAAACACAGTTCCTTTTACGGGTATATCATAAGCTAATTTGTTATGTGAACTTTTTTCTAAAACTTCTTTAGATAATAAGTTATGTTCATCAATTACATCTGTTTTATCTGAACCAACATTAGAGAAATCACTATCAAAATAAGTTATGAAGTCATTATCATCATAAAGTAAAATAGTTAGGGTTTTGATTACCTGCAATATCATCGTCACTGCCTTCCAACTCTAGTTCCCATTGACCATCATTGCATTGATCTAAATTATTGGAATTTTGATCAACTACTTCTTCTGGTATGAGATTAAGATCCCACCGATTAATACATTCTCTTCCCGACATCGATTTCACAAGTATTAATGTTTTTTAACAAAGAAGACGATAGATTTTTATAAAGAGTAATGTATTTCTCTAGTGTTAAAACTGGTCACGTTCAGAAAGATTTTCTAAATTTTTTCTTATCATTAAATATGTTTTAGTATTTTTTTTCTTTTTAGGAAATATGGTTAATCTTATAATAAATGGGAATCACGTTTAAAAAGGTAAGACCAACAAATTAGGAATTTATTAAAACTAGTTATTTATTAACGGTTTTTAATAAAATGATACGTTAAATAGGGCTAGGTGTCATCTTTATGGAAGGGTTTCATACTCTAAGTATGGAGCCCGTCACCATACTAGCCGAACCGTGTTACGTGCATTAAAATCAACAATTAATATATACGTTGGTGGTATTGGAATCAGATTGGTGTATGTAAAATTTTAAAAAAGTCAAAAATACAATAAAGAATGATAATTTATTGATGATGTGGCAAAGTATTATACTGGTTGTATGATTCGGTAATTCGTAAATACACATATAATTCGTTTTAAGCTGGAAATTCGTGAATCTAAGTCGGGGTTCCAATTATACTACTGATACGTACGGATTCGGTCGATACGGACGGATTCGGGATTATGCTAGTTCGCGTACTTACAAACCAGGGTATGGAGTTCAATTCGACTCTCAATCCTTCCGTATATACTTACAATTATACTTACAAACCAGGGTATGAAGAATGAACGAAAGTGAAAGGCGCACTTTCAATAAATGAATGAAAGTACTTTATTTTTACTATCAGTTTATTGCATTCTTAAAAAAAATCTTTGCCGAGGGAAAAACCACGGACTGGTCACAATATTTTATGAAAAAAAATTATCATCTCAAGGAATTAGTGGTTTACTTCGAATTACATATGAACATCGTGAGTGAGAAGATCAGTTGTTTAACTAAATCATGTATTTCCCACTTAAAATCTTCTTTAATTAATGAGGAGGGGGATCCCCTCACACTTTTATTATCACATTATCTCACATATTCGACGTCATTTTTGCAAATTAAAACCGAAGCGTAACGGATTTGAATATAATACTTTAGGGATATGCTACTATTACATATATGTATCTTCCTATCGAAAATGAGCATATTCCGAGACGTATAACACCATCATCTACTACTTTGAAAATGAGCCGTTGAAAATCTGCGGATTTCTAGCTGTCGAAACTAAGACTGGTAGGTTATGAGGTTTTATATTTCGGAATGATCTCATTTTTGATAGGCATGTAGAACTTGGTAAGAGGAACATATTCTCAAAATATTAGCTCCAAATACGTTACGGTTTGATTTTTATTCACAAAGGTAACGTCCAACGTGTGAGATAGTGTGATAATAAGAATGTGAAGGGATCCTTCCTCTTAATTAATTCTTGCATTTTCAAATAAGAATACTTAAAAGTTAAAAGACATGGAGCATTCTTTTGAAAACTTAAATCTATTAGATCAAGTCACTAAGAAATTAGTATTCACCGCCCTCGTGCAAGACTAAATAGAATCAAAAATCTAGAATTCGTCAGAGTTCAGGATTGTAGTACATCCATGATAAGGATTGATTGAACTTTAACGGATAAAACAAAGGCATAAGGTATCTTATACCAATTTTTCTATGTACCATATATAACTCAAGTCAAGGTATTAGTCTTGAACGTATATATAACGTCCAAGATTTTCCAAAGGTCTTGTATAGAGTGACTCATACGGCCATACTCAATTTCTTCTGCATTGAATAGACCCTTCAAAACTTCACTCACGCCAAAAATCGTGTATAAATAGGGCATTCGAGATTGGTTCGAGATTTATTCTCTGATAGGCAAGATAAAAGTAATCACAAACATCTTCGTCTCATCGTTTGTGATTCCACAATATCTTGTTTCGCTACCATACGATTAAGATTATTGTGAGGTGATTGATAATACTAGGCCGTTCTTCGCGAATATAATTCCGGGTTATCAATTGGTTCCTGTTCACCTTAATTTATCAAAAGACGGAACAAATTAAACTTGTAGGTGTTTCTGTGGGAGACAGATTTATCTATTCCTATAGACTTTTCTGTGTGAGACATGTTTGTTTATCAAGTCTTCGACTTAGAGTCGTAATAACTCTTAGTTGTGGGTGAGATCAGCTAAGGGAATCAAGTGCGTAGTATCCTGTTGGGATCAGAGACGTAAGGATCACAATTGTACCTTGAATCACTGTGAGATTGATTAGGGTTCAACTACAGTCCAGTCCGAAGTTCATTGGTAGTAGGCTAGTGTCTGTAACGGCTTAATACAGTGTGGTGTTCTAGACTAGGTCACGGGGTTTTTTTGCATTTGCGGTTTCCTCGTTAACAAAACTTCTGGTGTCCGTGTTATTTATTTCTGCATTATATTTTGTTATATAATTGAAATATCACAGGTTGTGCGTTGAATCGATCAATTGGGAAATCCAACCTTTGGTTGTTGATTGAAATTGATTGATCCTTGAACATTGGTCTTTGATACTTGTTCAAGTTATTTCTATTATATTCAATCGGGCTCATAAATTCCTATTTTTGATTGCGAATTCAATTAAGAGATAGAGATACAAAAACTCTTGGATATACTTTTCTCTAGATTGATTCTAACTATCTAGTTGATTCTCTTGAAAGTATATTGGAGTTTGTCTATTCAGATTGCCAAACGAAATATTCGATGTGGTTTTTGTATCGTCGCTTTTTTCAATTGGTATCGTCGAAATATTCTGTATTTGTAGCGATCTGAATATGGACAGCAGTGTTATCTCCATAAACGTACCACCAGTCTTCGATGGCTCAAATTACTTATGGTGGAAAATTCTATGCGTGCCTTTTTTCAAGTGCGTGATCTTCAATCATGGGTTTATGTAGTTAATGGATATAATCCTCCAGTTGTTGTAGAAGGCGATGCAACTGTTCCAAAGGATATTGGTGCATACGAACCTGCCGAGTTTCTCGATGCAAAGAAAAATTCTAACGGCTTAAAGGCCATCATCAATGCCATTACCCCAAATCTTCAACACCATGTGACTACGTGCACTCGGTCTAAAGATGCTTGAGATATCTTAGGAACCGTATTTGAATGGAATACCAGTGAAAAGGAAGCTAGGCTTCAAAACCTAAATTCTGATTGGGAAAACCTTCATATGGTAGATGAAGATTCATTTGATGAGTTTAATCACAAAGTTTCTGGAATTGTTAATGCATCTTTTGCGTTGGGTTAGACTATTCCTGGAAAGGACATTGTGATGAAAAATCTCAGATCGCTGCCATATAGATACGATTCTAAGAAGCATGCCATCGTTGAAGGAAATAACCTTGCAACCCTTTCCAGAAATACTCTGGTTGGGAAGTTAAAGATCTTTGATCATGCGCACACATCCAAAACAGGAAAGGATGTTTCTTTCAAAGCACAAAAGAACACCGAATGACTTGACAAAAATAAAAGTGTTTACATCTCGAAAATGATCATGCGAGGCTGATTTATCAGATGAAAATATTGACAAGTCAGTCTCCTTGATCACAAGAAAGTTTATGGATCTTATTTTGAAGAGAACTAAACGATTCTCCAGAGATAAGCCTAGGTCATCGGTTAAACCTCGTAATCGTGTTCCTCCTAAAACAGGGATATAGATGAAACTGATGACGAGGATATGCCTTAGTGCTTTAAGTGTAAAGGTTTTGGTCATTTTGCAAATGAGTGTCCAAATCGTAAAAAATACACTGGGAACAAAGGTCTAGCTGCAACTCTTGATGAAATGTTTAACAACTATAATTCTAATGAAGACGATAAGTCAAGTGTTGCACTTCTTTGTGAAAATATTGATTTTGATAATTGTAGCAATACATACATCAATCTTAATAATTTTTGAACTTCTTTTTCAGATTTGGGCTTCCAAGCCCATTTTTCCTTTTTTGCGCGCCTAGAAGGATTTTGCTTCCCCTTAGTGAGGTATCTGGCTCCTCCCCTAGTACATCGTCAATGAGAAGATCATTCATCCAGCTAATTATTCATGCATATTTCCATCCATCTTGCTCTGTTAATTCATGCATCTTAGGATAAGGATACTTAAAAGAGCTAACTACAAGTAAATATATTTTGTAGAGCTCTCTCTTGTAGACTTTAGGCAAAGACTAAGGCACCAGGAAATTCATAAGAACTTTTGTTACTATTTTTCTCAGACATCAGTGGGGGGGAAATTTTATTTGAAACTAAGTCATGAGGATAGTAACCAAAGAAAACATAGTTATCTGGATGCAAAAACAACAACGTCACAATTACAGTTAAGGTTGACAAACACAACCTAAAAAAATACAGCATTAAAGTTCAGATGCCGAATTGAGTAACAAATATTTACCGGCAGAAATTAATTAGAGCACGCCGCCCTCATCAAAGACTTTAGTGAAGCAAAAATTTAAAACCATTCTCAGAGTCTCAGAGTGTAGTGTAAACCCAGTATAGACTCATTCATCTAAGAGAAAATGGGTCATTTGTCCAAAAAAATTTAAAACACGGTTCAAATGGACGAGTAAAAAAAAGTACGGGTGAAATAGCCAAAAAATAGCAAGGATGAAATTGGATTCATCATGGCTTATACTTAAAAATAACAAGGATGAAACCGGATGCATCTGTGTAAAATAAAAATAAGAAAAAAATATTTGAAAATTGTGGGATGAAAGCTGGTTACATCCGCCCTATTTTTAAATTTTTGTCCATTTAAATGATATCTTTTTAATTTTTGGCTATTTAAACAGTATCAAAACCTAACAGTCTTTTTCACCCAGGAATTATTGATTTTGGTCTTTTTGACCAATTTTGTGTTAATCTAAGAGGCCTCGACAACTAATGTCTAGTTTCATGCAAGGGAAAAGCTTAAGATTAATAAAAACAAGAATGGGAGTTAATTTTACATGTCTAATTTTTATGGCTGACACTAAATGTAATGCATGTTTAAGTTAAATGCAACCCTCCTTTTCAAATTCAAATATATTGAAACCCAAATGATGTGGGTGATTAATCGTCATGCATCCTATTCTTCCTCATCTGTTTGACCTGATATTTATTTCTTTCACGAGGTAAAAGAATCAATCATTCATTCCATGTTGTTTGTTTGCTTTCTTTCCTTTTCATTTAATTTATAAAAGGAAAAATCGCCTTAGGCGATTTTGTTTTTTTTGATATATGTAAAACATAAACTCATTAGATATCTTACATAAAAAGATAAATATTTTGGGAGTAAAGAAACCTGGCGAGATTGGGGTATACTCAAACTAATTGGGGTATACCCAATTTTAAAGAGACACTTTTTGTGGGTTTTAGGGGGAGTCCTAATGGGTAAGTTACAAAACTACCCTTACCCATTATTAATCTTAATTACCCTAAATCAGTTTTTATTCTCTTCATTTCATCTTCTTCTCTTCTTCTTCATTTCATCTTCATCTTCCATCAACCAAAGCCATATAAAAATCTTCTACTTTGATTTTCCAAAAAAAATTGTTGACTCTACCAGCGAAAAGAAGACTATAAATGATGTTTAAACTCAAACCCATCATTGTGTTGTGTGATTTGATTGTTATATTAGGTTAAAAATCAAAAATTATGATTTCTGTGTTTTTGGTCGGCAAGGTCGTAACATGCATATCTTGCCTTGGAGCTTTTCATAACATGACCATGGCGGCGATTTGTAAATTTTTCAACGGCCGGCATGGTATTTTGAATACCTTGCCGGCCAAATACAATAGGAAGGGTATTTTTGAATACCTCACCGGCCAAAAACAATAGGAAGGGTATTTTTGAATACCTTGCCGGCCAATAAATTTTTTTATGTCATCTCCGTATGTCAAAAAAACAAAAGTGGCAAGGTTGACGATGAAGATCATCGGCCACTTTTGGCCGACAGGTCGACCGATGAAGATCTTGTTTGGCCACTTTTGGCCTAAGCATGATCTTCATTAGTCGACCTTGCCGAGCTTTTCATACTTTCAGAACTGAAAGTGTTGATTTATTCTTTGATTTTGAGTATGATTTCATATAACAGATTTGCAATCCCCTTTTTAGAAGTATTTCGGTTGTGTGCTTCATTTTCGTTGCAAGAGATATTCTCAAAAATAAAACAAAATCATCAAAAATCACCAAAAATCATCCCACAAAAGTTCAATCAAAAACAAAATTCATAACTTAAAATTCATAAGTTTTAATCTATTCAATCAATTTAAACTTAATTAATTAATCTAATCAAAAATTTAGTGTTAATTAAACGAGGGCAATTTTGCCATTTTGAAAATACAAGGTTAAGGGGTGGCTTGGTTTTACTTCAAAATGACCCAATTTTGTCTTATTGGGTATACCCCAATTAGTTTGGGTATACCCCAATCTCGCCAGGTAAAGAAAATTGGGAATATTTTTTCTACTATTTTATCAAAGCTATGCCATAGTAAAATTTTACAATGAAAAATTTATGATTATTCCGTTTGATTATCGATTAATATTCTTGTTTTCGAAAGTCAGTAGTATTATGTATGGCTGAAAGGGAGATGAAGGCATTCTAGAAAAAAGGAATTTGGCCTTAAAAGCATCTTCTAAGTGCTAACCAAATTAAAAAATATCTAAATAAATTTTTTTGGCAATGACTAAAAACAACACACGCTTGGACTAAATGCAACCATCTTTCCAAATTCAAAATAATGTAACCCTAAATGAGAGGTGGTAAGCAAAACCCACCTCATATTTATTTATTGCGCTTGAATATGAACATTTTCTTAAAAATTGTTTTAAGCAAGAACTTGGATTAATAATAATTAAATCGGAATTATAAGTGGGAATGTTTCCCCCTGGCGTCATTTAATATAATTTGTTTCAAAAAAAACGGGAACCATGTATTCCCATATTTTAGTTTGCAATACTCCATATTGACTATTATCTGCCGCATGATTAACAAGACTGTCCGCTGCCTAGTTAGCTTCCCGGTAATTGCGAAGAATTTTGTAATGGGAAATTTCTTCTAGTCTTTTGTTGATCTCAGCAATCATGTCTCTCAGGTACCATCGAGGATCAACTAGTTTCTTAATGAAATGAACTAGTATCTGCGAATCTAATTCAATGTAGATTTTTGTCCATTGGTACAGTGCGACCGTTCTTAGAGCCATGAGTAGTGCCCAGGTCTCAGCTAGTAGCGTTGTTGTGATCCCCAACGGTTGGGCCATTGCAACAATAACCGAGGTTGTTGATTCTCTGCAAATAAAATCACCTCTCGCGAGTCCTGAGTGGCCACGGACAGCTCCATCAGTGTTGATTTTGATCCAATACGGTTCTGGAGGTTTCCATCCAACCTGAATACTTCTAGTCGACCGGAGTGATGAAAAGATGGCGATTTCATTCCATGTTGATTTTGATCCAATGGATATAAAAGCTCACGAGTTAAAATCGCCTACCACAACAAAACTCTATTAAAGAGCGATTTCATTTGAGGAATCAAAAATCTTGAAACTCGTTCCTTTATGTAACCAATGCCTTCCAGAGAAAAAACATCTTCCAGTTAAGAAAGCAAAACTCTTCAATTTAAATCCTACCGGTATCACTATGTCAGACTTAATGTTGTTTATTACCGCTATGTGCAAGATACCCTTGAGCTTTTATATCCATTTATTTATATAAATACAGTTTTCCCCGACATCTCATTTGTTTATACATGGCGGAAGATTCATATATAAATTAATAAATGCAACAAAATAATAACGGAATGGAATGAGTGTGTGTTATATATAGACCAACCAGGAGTGAAATGACTTGTCCATGACTCTTCAATAAATTACATTTGGTTGAAGTACCCCTTAATTTTTTTTTTTCCAATGAATCTCTTCCTCTTGGCCGATCAAAAAACATTTTTTTTTTTTTTTGATGACGCTTCCATCAACAATTACATGCTAATGCTCATGCTTGCTATGTCACACGCACAAGCTACGAATCAGCGTGAAATTCAGTTCACACAATAGGATGGACATATGCATGTTAGCAAATGTTAATTGCCAAAATTATCTTCAAAGTGGAATGCTGTACTTTTTAGAAATGTAAGAAATTATATCTAATTTCAAAGTTTTATTTAATTATATTTCCATTTTCAATGTTCACATTAGCTTCGTGTTAATTTCATACTCCATATTTTTGCAGTTGTTGAATTCATTTCCATGTAGCATGTAATTTCGATGAGATGATACCTCTAAGAACTACTGTAAAAAGAAAAAAAGAAAAAAAGAATCGAAGAGAACACTTTGTCAGTGGTCAGAGGTGTAAAACGTGCCGGTCCGGCACAGCCCACGAAGTCACGTGCTTAGCGTGTTGCATCATGTGCTGGGCTGTGCCAAAGATAGACGTGCGTTGATGTGCTGTGTTAAATGGCGTGTCGTGTTGTGCTGCGCCAGAAAAATAAACGTGATGTGCTGTGTTGTGCTGTGCTAGCACACTTATTTTATGTTTTCCAAAATTAATATTTTTGAGACATTTTGATTAGTACATGTATTTTTACAGAAATAAATTAGCATAACAAAATTAAAATGTCAAAAAATGGCTAAAACAATTATTCTTTTGTGAATATGCATCAAATGTGATGTATTGTGTAGTATTTTACGCATGACGTGGCGTCCTTTCTTCGCGTGCCGTGTTGTGCTGTGCCGCGTGCTAACACGTGCTGCATGCTGGGCTGGGCTGATGTGCCTATTTGTCTGGCACCACACAGCACATTAAACAAACGTGTTGTGCCCATGCTGGTCCGGTCACGTGCTGTGCCGTGCTGTGCTCGAATTTTAACGTGTTGTGTTGTGCCATAAACGTGCTGGCCCGTCCGAATTTACACCTCTATTAGTGGTTATGGAAGTAAGCAAAATCAAGGACCGTCACTGGAAAATAAAGCAAATGAGAAAATTATGCCGGAATAAGAGTTGGGATTAGAAACTTGAAACCTGTTAGAGTAATATTGTTTTCAGCGGCGAAGCTACGTGCAACTTGTGGGTGGCCATGGCCACCCCAAGATTATAGCAATCAAGTAGGATTACATGTAAATCTCAATCGTAGATTTTCTAAATTTATATCACGTGGCCCCTCCAAGAAAACTTAATTATCTTATAAAAATAACTCCAAGTAGCGACATTACTAATGTTTTCCTTGAATCGTTAAAACCGTTTGATATATTTGAAATTCCTTTTTTATTTTATTTTTATATTTATTAGCTTTAGAAAATGAGTTTAGGTCGATCTTAGTCATCAATCAATTTAGTTAAAACCTAAAAGGAATCCTAATTCCTTACAAAACTACAACTAAGCTATTGCAAACCCCATGGAAGACAAAACCAGAAGCGCTACCCAACCACCTGCAACAACTCCGACTTCTCCATAACCACCACCAAGCGTTGCACCTCCTAAGGTATGTATTGTCCACGGTAACTTTTTCAGCGCAATTTAACTTGAAAAAATGGTCGTATTGGCATTTTTGTTTCTATAAGTTTGAATTTTTATATGGCCCCTCTAACATTTAAATCTAGCTTTTCCCATTGGTTGTTTCCCAGTACATTTGATTATGGTTAACATGTATTGAATAGTATTGGGTTCATTTTACAAGAATGTAAGTGGTACTTTGTTTTTGGACCCAAATTAAATTCTATGACTTTGACGTTTAACCACAAAACCATTTTGGTGCAGCTAGCTTTCATAGCTCAGTTGGTTAGAGCACCCGTTTAGTAAGCGGGAGGTCTTGAGTTCAACTCTCAATGAAAGCAATTTGTTTTACTATCTTTTTTTTTTTTTTTTTTTTTTTTTTTTTGCCTCCTTACAAAATGATCTTCGCCCCCACCACCTAAAAAAAAGTTCCAAATTGTTGATGAATATATCATAATCGAGAAAAATCATCGTCTCGAAACAATAAGAGTTGGTATACTTTGATTTACATATGCACCTCGTGAATGAGAAGATCGATTGTTTACTAAATCATGCATATTATTTCCATAAGACAATAAGAGTTGGTATACTTTGATTTACATATGCACCTCGTGAATGAGAAGATCGATTGTTTAACTAAATCATGCATATTATTTCCATTAATTTTGCTTTCGAAAAATGGGTCATTTGTCCAAAATTTTAAAACATGGTTCTAATGGACGAGTAAAAATTAGTATGGGTGAAATGGATAAAAAAATAGCAAGAATGGCTGGATTCATCTGGTTTAAACTTAAAAAGAGTGAGGATGAAACTTGGATGCATCCTAATATAAATTAAAAATAAGAAAAAATATTTGAAAATGGGTAAGATGAAATTGTTTACATCCTGGCTATTTTTACATTCTCGTCCATTTAAACGGTATCAAATTTTACATATTTTTTTCACCCAGAAATTGTTGATTTTGGTCTTTTTAACCAATTTTGTGTTTTGCTTAACTAATTCTTGCGTCTTAGCAAATTAGAACAGTTTATAAATAAGGTACATGTTGGAACGACCCAAGCCCGCATATGGGGACGAACAAATTGTAACTTTGATGTAGTGGCCGTGTATGACCGGTCCGCATAGTGACGCATAATCATTGCGCGTTACGGAATACGTAACCTGGCAGATGGAGCTGCACAATCCGACGATGTAGCGCCAACATGGCTGAGACAAGAAAGGTTACTTGGCATTAGCAACATTATGCGATAGTGTTGCATATCCTTATTCGTAGATAGCTGACTCAAAGAAGGAATAAAGGATGAGATGCAAAGTCATGGAATGGCTTTGGCATGGTCTTAAGCTTTGGCCAAAGCTTGGACTGTGCATGTGCATCAATGGTGAGGCCAAACACGCCATTGGTGATAGTTGCTCGCCAAAGGAGATGCAAGTGATGCATATGAAGCATGAAGATTGTACTAAGCAAGTCAAGACTCAGTTGGCATAATATTTGGATGTTGGCATCCAAATGAGCTAAGTGCAATGCAAGCCATAATAGTGCAATGCAAGCTATAATAGCACAACGCAAGCCATAATAGCAGTATTATGCAGAAGTGCAAGCTGAGTTGCTTGTTGCGATGTTGCGGGACTTGAGTGCAAGTGCCAGATGCGAAGAGTGTGTGCATCACACACATACCAAAGTCGAAGAGCAAGTTAGATACGGTTATAAAGTGCTTTATAACCGAGTTTGGCATATCCTAAACGTTGAAGACAGGTGTGGCGCCATTGTACAAGCCAGCACCAAAGCTAGCAGTTAAAAAGTGGAACTGGCGGTTAGGGAACTGCCCATGGACAGATGGTTGTCCATGGGGCGTGCAACAGAGTTTCATACGGATTGACCCTGGTTCTTGGCATTATAAATAGCCAGAGAACCCTTGTAAACGATTTGTTCAATAGTTCGAGTGTTGAGGAACCACATTTGCAGTAGAGAGTGATTGCTGCGTTAGGCTTAGAGAATAAGCTTGTAAAGTCCATTGGTTGGACGATTTTGTATCTTCCCTTAAGCTAATAAAAGTGAGTTTGTTGGCTTATGCGTTTGGCTTTGGTTCTCTGTTGATTTGATTATACTCCCCCAATTCCCGTGAAGCATAAACATGGCGTAAAACCTCTTTGTAGTATGTTCTACATTGTTTGGTAGAGAAGATCTGAGTAAGACTTCCGTTGCATACTCTTGGTAGAGTTGGCTGATTGCATTGGTGCAATCTTATAAGGCTGAAATACAAGTGGGTGATAAGAGATCACTGAACCATTGTATTGCCGGGTTATACCTTCAAGAAAAATTGCTTGGAGCATTTGAAGGTGTGACAATGTCTGAGTATCGAGCAAAGGTTGCTCTGTTTTAGCTTTTGTTGGAAGATTTTCTCTGTTTTGCTCGAGTTTAGTTGTTGAATTGCTAGAGATAATGGCTGGTAAGAAGAGTTCGGAAGATACCTTGACTGATAGGATTGCTAACTTGGAAGATAGGATTGGTGGAGAGGTGCGCCATCCTAATGATGCCAATTATAAAGCAACGGTTATGGCTCGCATTCAGGCTCTTGATGAGTATGTTGCTGGAATGATGGAGTCAAACCAAGATTCAACTGATAAGTATGGTGATTTGGAAGGCCAAATCGATGCTGTTAAGACCATGTTCACAGGTGCCTTGAAAGAACTAACTGATGAGATTAGTGTCTTGAGGCGAATGGTGGGTGTAATTGGTGCAGATCAATCTACTGCAGGTGGTAATGGCAGTGACTTTACGAAGATTAAAGTCCCAGAACCTAAGGCGTTTTCTGGCGCAAGAGATGCGAAGGCATTGGAGAATTTCATGTGGGACATGGACCAATACTTCAAGGCCGCCAGAACCCCAGAAGAACAAAAGGTTACTTTCGTTAACATGTACCTGGAGGGTGATGCGAAATTATGGTGGAGAACTAGAACTGATGATGACCTTACTGCTGGTCGTCCAAGTATCGTGACATGGGATGTCATGAGAGATGAATTGAAGAGTCAATTCTTGCCAAGCAATGCGGCTTGGTTAGCCAGAGAGAACTTGCGTAAGCTGAGGCATACCGGTACACCACAGGAATACGTGAAAGAGTTTTCATCTCTGATGCTAGATATTCGCAACATGTTTGAGGAAGACAAGCTGAAGATTTCTCCACTGTTTCCATTACCAAGGTTAGAGTTCAAACCGATTACCGAGTCAACAACGATTTAGTTACAAAAGAGATTCAAATTCAAAATCAAAAACATGTGTCATTCAGATTAAAACCGCCTGAAAAAGCCGTTATAAATTTGAATTTCAATAATTCCCCTCTTTTTGCGGACATGGTCACAACCACCTTTCCATAGTTAGTTCAGAATTTTCACTGAAAATATTCCCCCAAGAATACATCAGTCAATTGATTATAGGATTACTCTTAACCCTAACCATAATCCCAATTACTCGAAGCTTTATAAACAATACATTTTGTTTGGAGGCGACAACAAAAGATATTCTGTGAACATCGAAATGGTCGAAAACTCTCATTAAGTTGTAACTGATTTGACTGAAAAATTTCAGAGTGCAGCGCTTGAACTTGGAAATGTAGCAGATGCAGTTATCCATCATTATGAATCTGAAGAAGAAGAAGCAGAAGAAAGCCAATGAGATAACTGTCTTATTGGTATGATTATCATCGAAGGAAACATGAGTGACAAGACAGTGGAGAAACAGATCAAATTCACATGGAATATTATATATCCCTCCAGAAAAAGTCAAAGTTATTGAGCTTGATCCAAATATGATGGTTTTCAAATTCAAAAACCAAACTCAACTCAATAATATCTTTATTACAAGACCTTGGAGCATCGATGACCATTTAGTTGTCCTCCATCACTACTGGGAGATTTTCATTTACAATGATTTTGATTGGGGTTCTCAAGATTTCTGGATTGAACTCAAAGGATTACTTCCGAAGCTTATGAAGGTTAAGATTGTGGAAGACATGGGTAAAATATGGGAGAAGTTCGTGCTATTGAACCAAAAGATGCAATTCCGGAACCTGGAAAATCTGTTAAGGTTTGTGTGAAAATCAATCTCCAGACACCACTAAGAAGAAGAATTCTGGCAGTCAATTTAGCAGGAAACACAAAGTGGATTCGCTTTTATTATTAGAAGCAACCACATAAAATCTGTCCCAAGTGCTTTGTCTTACAGCACTCGGAAAAAGCATGTGCTGCTGCAGCAAAATTTCTAAAGATTGCACATCAGAAGCCACACTACTTTGGTACTTTAAAGAAGAAATCCGAAACTCAGAAGACTATCTCAGTTGAAGCCATTCAAACAAGTCAGGGAAGGATGGTAAGAGCAGCACCTTTTGTCCCACCAAAGGATGGTATTTTCATTGGGTTTGGAAAAGAGCAAGCAAAAGATGATGAAGTTTCTTTGAAAGAAGTTGGTAGGCTAAGAAAGAGACAAAGAAACTCAGTACCTCAGTCAGAAAAGCCTAACCCTCCTACAATTGGTAATGCAAAGTATATGGAGTTATCTGCACCACCAACAACCATCCTAGGAACTGCACAATCTAGCAATACCACAGTGGAGACACAGGTATCTTCTAGACATAATTCTATATTTCTGTTTTTGGCAAAAATCCTACTATTACCATGAAAATCACAAGTTGGAATTGTAATGGTTTCAAAAATATGAACAATATGAATCATATACAAAATTTAAATAGGTTTTACAACCCTGATATTGTGTTTTTATGTGAAACAAAGATTGATTCTGATAAAATCCTTAAATTTGTAAAACCACTTAAATGTCCAAATTCTTTTCATGTTCCTAGTATAGGTAGAGCTGGTGGCCTTATTATCTTATGGAAAGATAGATTTAAGTTAGAAATAGCTGCACATGATGACAATATGATACATTGTCTAATTGTTAGTGACCCATCTAAACCAGAATGGCTACTGCCTTGTATGTATGGAACCCCCTACCCCAATTTAAGAAATGATCAATGGAGCTATATCAGTAATCTAGGAAAAGAAAATCCTACACTTCCCTGGATTATTATTGGAGATCTAAACATAACTCTTAATCTGGAAGACAGAAATTCTAATAATGCTTCTTCCTCAACCTCTTCTAGTGTTGTTCAGCTCATTGATGATGCATGATTAACTGATTAAGGGTTTTATGGTAATCCATTTACATGGACAAGTAAAAAGCATGGTACAGGGAGAATAAAATCAAGGCTTGACAGAGGTTTAACAAGTGCAGATTGGCTCCTTCTCTTCCCAAATGCTCATATACTTCATTTACCTCAGATGGGTTTTGACCAATGTCCAATACTTCTCAATTTATCACCCAGCAACTCAGGAGGACACAAAACATGGAGTTTCTTTGAATGTTGGTTAAGGGATAATTCTTGTAAAATACAAATCATCTCAGCATGGACCAATGAAGCAAGAGGTTCAGCTGGATATATCTTAGAGAAGAAGTTAAAACTTACTAGATACTTATCTCAATGGAACAAGACAACTTTTGGGAATATTTAGCACAAGATTCAAGATTTGCAGCATCAGATGACATCTCTACAAGGTTCCTCTACAGATGGCAGTAATACAACTGAAGTGCAAAATCTGGAACAACAAATTGAAGAATGGCAAACAAGAAAAAAACAGTTTTGGAGACAAAAATCTGGTGAAGGACATATCATTGATCTAGATAATAACACAAAACAATTTCACATAATGGCTAATCAAAGAAGATCAAGGAATAAAATTAAATCTATAAAAGACAATAATGGGAATTGGTGTGTTAGAAGAGATGAAATGGAAGTACTTCTTAATCAGCATTTCAGTCAAGTCAGCTCAACAACTAACCCTGTAATCAGTGAAAGATTAATTGAGCTGATTCCAGAACATATTACTGAAGCAGACAACTTGGTGCTTACAAGAATTCCAGATGCTATGGAGATACATAATGCCCTCATGTCTATGAAACCTTGGAAGTCACCAGGCCAAGATGGTTTTCCTCCATGATTTTTTCAAACTCAGTGGGATATTGTTGGCAATGATGTGGTGGACATGATTCAAAGATTTTTCAGAACTGGCAAACTTCTTAAAAGCATTAACAAGACCAATATCACTCTAGTTCCCAAAGTAAAGCTCCCTCAAACTCCAGCCGAATATAGGACAATTGCATTGTGCAATACAACCTACAAGCTAATTACAAAAATCCTTGATATAAGAATCAAAGTCTATATGGACAGAATCATCTCCCCAATGCACCGCATTTGTCTCACGGTAGGCAAATATCGAGATAATATCTTCCTTGCTCAAGAGATCATACAAACAATGAAGAAGAAAAAAGGGAAGAAAGGTTATAGGATCTCAAATTGGATATGTCAAAGGCATTTGAAAAAGTTGAATGGGTTTTCTTAAGAAGAGTTATTACGCAAAAGATGGGCTTCTCCAACCAATGGTGTGATCTTATTGAAGAATGCATCAGTACTTCAGAAATCAGCATAAAACTTAATACAACTAGAAGGTTGAGGCAATGTGATCCACTTTCACCTTACCTCTACCTTCTCACAATGGAGGTCTTCACAAGGGCTATGGCGGATGCAAAAATTAAGGGAAAATACAAGGTGTAAAAATTTCAAGAGCTGCTCCTCAAGTAACAAATCTTCTATTTGTAGATGATTGCTTACTGTTTACAAGAGCAAATATACATAATGTAAACAACCTGTTGGATGTGATTCAAGAGTTCAGTGACAGTTCAGGGCAGCAGATAAATCTTCATAAATATGCAAATATTTTTTCTTATTTTTAATTTACACGAGGATGCATCCAGTTTCACCCTCGCTATCTTTTTAAGTTTAAGCCAGTATGAATCCAGATTCATTCTTGCTATTTTTTTGGTGTCCATTTCACCCATACTAATTTTTACTCGTCCATTAGAACCATGTTTTAAAAATATTTGGGCAATTGACCCAATTTTTCAAACCAAAATATGTGCCCCAGCTATACCTTCGTAACTCCTGGTACCCGGATTTTGCTCGCTCAACTATCAGCGAGAAGGACTTATAAGTGCCAGGATCGGTATCCAACTTAGATATTTCTTTTGTATCTTATACAAATTCACTTGAACCGAGTGAAACTAGACTTCCAACAAAATTCGTCGGCCAAAAATGTTTTGGCATGCAGGGATATCCAAAGTCACAAGTCTTCCATTATTTAGGTCACAAGAAACTAAAACATCCTCGTATGAATCTTCACCTTCTATACGTACTTGTCCGTGTAATAAAATCTCGCAATTCTTATTGAGATAATGCAGTGGCCGTAATGACCCAAAATTTGTTTCAGTTTTGGAAATACTGAAAATTTTGGTCCAAGAATCTATAACTCCATACTCTTTCATCACCCATAGATCGGTATTGCAGTCAGGCCGCCAATTATTATTAACTGACAGATAAAGATCCTCTCCCAAAACACCCACATCCAGATTAAAAACGAGTACAATTCATCGTCTAGATAGCAACTTGGTATCTGGAATTCGTCTTTGGTTCGCTCCTCAACTATATCAAACGAAACTATAACTCTTGTGTGTTTTATCCAGTGAATAATTCCACATAAAGTTTTCAAAGGCACATGACTATCACAAGGTACGTTTCCAATGCTATTCCATATATCTGAGCCGAATCTACTAACCCAAACTTCAGGAAAAATATCATATCGTTTGGTCACTATTAAGAATAACTTGTAATCATCAATTTTCCAATCATAACACACCCCATATTTAGACAAAGTCTTTGTTTTGCCAACAATTGATGTTGGTACCGATATATTCTGGTATTCTCGAGTTGATGGATTCCACAAACAAATCGTTCCGGGTATATCCCCATCTGGATTACTGATGGATAAACCGATCAGGCCATTGCTTGGGTCAGCGAGAGGAGAATCAAGTACAGACACATCACGTGGGAGATCAGTTTGAACAACCATATGGTAAGATGGTGATGTTACATCGAAATCTATTGTATAATTAGAGCCATCCTTTTCATAGTAAGAATTTTCCGTACATGATGTTGAAGTTAATGGCTAATTGAGTATTGAATTTGAAACCTATTATAGGGGCTCCAAGGAAAAAGTTTTGAGGGCTCCTAAGGATTCTAGTGTCCTAAAATATGATAAAGGGAGACCTATTATATACTTGAAAATACCAAAAAATCCTTCACCCCTTAAATACCAAAACCTAAACCAAAATCAGTTTAACACTTTCTATTCATCTCCTCTGCCTCCATCTCCTCTCCATAGCCTCTCCATCTCCTCAGTCACCTCTTTTTCGATTAATTATCGATTATCAATATTATTCATCGTCGATTAAAACATCTATAAAAACTATGGGACGGGTAAACGATAATAAGAGAAACAATAATCCAAAATCAGTGAATCAATCACATGCAACACCAAATGAGGAGTTAGATGAAGATGAAGAATTGAACAATCAAAGCGCTCAAACACCGCAATGACTTCAATAAGGTAAGAATCAAAAACACATCTTCTTTCAATTGTTTTTGATGCAAGAATAGATAGAATCGACCGATTTAGGGTTTAAAAAAAAACAGTTTCAGAACTGTGTACGGTTTGGAGTTCTTAGTTTCCAAACCGTACGTAGGGCATACGGTTTGAAAAATGCAAACTTCCACACCGTATGCTTAATCACAGTCAAGCGCATACAAAGTATGGAAAATGCAAACTTCCAAACCTTATGTTAATCCTTAAGCAAAAATTAAAATTTATATTCCCTACCGTAGGTTCAACTGGGTTGATATACGGTATGGTTTTCACACCATATAAATGATTGTGTTTGCGTACGGTTTGGTTTTCAAACCGTATGCTTGAGGCGAGTTTGTGTACGGTTTGGTTTTCAAACCGTAGGCTTGACTGAGTTTACCTACGGTTTGGAAATCAAACCGTAGGTTAACTAATTTCCACACCTTAATTTTCAGTTGTCACTTTGTTAAGTTCATTATATGTATTAAACATAGTTTTGACATTTTTAGGAATCGACAACCAAAGGCTAGGGATAAGGATAAGGTAAAAGAAGAATATATCGCAATAAGTAACACCATCTCATGAGCGGACTCTACCGCCTCGCAACAAGATTGCATTGGGTGCTTGAACAGGAGGAACAAAGGCATCGTCATTGGGGGACCAAGAGAAGAAGTGATCGAACGTGCACTTGCGGTTGCTCAACAAAGCAATCCCGAAAAGGGAAGAACATGGTGATCTTCCACCTACAAATGAAGGTGATCTTCCACCTACAAATGATGACAAAGGAAAAGGAAAGAAGAAGTATAAAGCTCCACCTTGACAAAAAGAAGTGATCGAGGCTATGTGTTAATGCCGCCCAAGGCGACGGAAGTGCTTGGGGTTTGCCTAGAGATGGGGGTGAAGTGTTATTTAGTTATGAAACTTCATGGGCTGCAAGAGTTTGTGCGGCGAGAGGTAAAGATCTCTCCTTAACTTTGTCGATTCTCAATTTTTCTTACCATTATTTAATATTTCTTTAACAATTTCATGTTTTCTCTAGGATCATACAAAAGCGGTTCCTAAGCGGAAGCGTCAAACACTCAATATTGGCCATTGGATGATGAATGTGATCTGTTAAAGCCTTGGTAGAAAGGTTCGGGTTTATGGTTTGCATTTGAGTATTCACAAAAGCACTTCGATGTTGTCACTTTTCGGATTGAGAGAAAGGTTTTGGGCCGAAACCACCACCTTTCATCTCCCGTTCGTGAAATGACCATCACCCACGACGATGTTCATCAAATTCCGGGCTTCCGTGGAAGGTAAAGTCATATTTTTGAAGATTTTGATGACTCAATGCCTTTTGACAAGCTTTGTGACTTGGCTCGAGAGTGTCTTGGTGGAGCAAGGAAACGGCGGAAGAGCAGTTTGAACTTGCAGCTGGGCCGAGACCTAGAGCCAAAAGGGTAAGAAAGAGGAATGAAACAAATGTGGCCGTCAACATTGTAAGAAAGATTAAATTGAAGAATTTGAGGGAAATGTTTGAAGGATCCAAAAAGAATGAAGAAAAGGGATTGATGAAAGAAGATAGCATTAGGCATACAACTATTGCTTATTTGTTATATGGTCTTGGCACCATCATTTTCCCCGATCTTACGGGA
This sequence comes from Papaver armeniacum, assembly GCA_023531295.1. Lineage (NCBI taxonomy): Eukaryota > Viridiplantae > Streptophyta > Magnoliopsida > Ranunculales > Papaveraceae > Papaver > Papaver armeniacum. Next base: position 173,136 of record JAJJWW010003425.1, read on the forward strand.
AACCGGGTCAAAGCTTCTTATCTCCAATTCTTGAAGACACTTTCTCTTGATATGAATAATGAGGTACCGCATTACTCATGGGCCACCGCGACCCTTTCTTATTTGTTTGATAATCTTGGTAAAGCTACAAGATGGAATTGCGTTCAAGTTGGAGGAAATGTTTTAATTGTCCGTAATTTTTATTTATTTTCTTTCAAATTTCATTTATAATTCGGACTGTCCAAGTAGCATAACCAAGTATGTATCATTCACTTTTGTGCGATCATGGGTTTATGACCATTTTCCTACGCGAGGCCAAGTGAGGATTCAAAATGGGATAATAATTTACCTACTGGAAGGAGATACCCTTACACTGGAGTTCAACGAAGCATAAAGAGCAGTACATTGCTAAGATCGGGGAAGATTTGGATGCTATGACAGTGGACAAGTGATAGACACATTTTTGTGTCTAATTTGTCTCGATTCTATATATTGATAGTGCTCATTTTTGTACTTATTATGGTGTTTTATGTGTGTGTAGGTATTTTTGGCCAATAAACATTTTTGGAAAAATCGGCTCGAAAAGTTGCTTGGGAGAACACATGCTATTCGGACCCTCGGATTGGATAAGGGGTAACCAAATTACTAAGGGACACCCCGGGACACCCCAAGGCTTTTGCTATAGGCACCCCTACTCTGGATAGGGGCACCTCATCTTCAAGAATTCAAAAAATAAAAAAGGCGGGAAAAATGGCAGCGGCGACAATGATTTGGAGTTGATGATTTGGACCCGATTTAGCGAGATTCAATCGTTGATTTTCATGGGCTAGGCCTGTTAAAGCAAAAACGAGAGATGGTATGTGTGATTGGATCAACTGAGTTGGGCTGATAAGCTAGGAAGAAGAAGTACAGGTGTGGAGTTCACGGGATAAAACAGGGAAGAAATATTATCGGAATTTTCTTGGATCTATACACGGTATTTGCGTACAGATAAGGGAAGAATGGTTACTGCTCGATTCCATTATATCCTTGAGGGATTCTGGTACGTTAGATGTAACTCAGAAGACGGGTACAGGAGAGAAGAGATAAAAAAAAGCCGTGACTTGGCCGTGAAGAGAAGAAACAATATCTTAGGGTTTCAATCGACCTGTTGGCTATATATAGCCTGGGTATGAGTCAAGGATGGGTTAAAAAATTTTGGGGAGGTTTAGAACAAGACAGAGAACAAAAATCACGAGTTGAACAATTTCTTCTACTGCTGCAACAGGGAAGAACACGACGAACAATAGGCTTTCAAGGGCAGTCGTTTTACGGGTCAGAGATTCAACGACATAGAAACAGTGCATAAGTCGGCTCTTGTAACAGTCCATTGTAACAGCTTTGTAACGCCATTACAGCGTTGCAAACAGTCTGTTTTCTTGTTTTTCATCCTTTTAATCAACTTTTGAGCTATGAACCAGTGTAGTCAAAATCGCTCTCCAAGGCCGATTACTCACCGAGTAATCGCTACAAGCTCTATGACCGAGGCGATTTCCGATTCCAAGGCCTCTCCGATTTTTAGCAATTAAGACGGCCGATTTGGACTGATTTTTTAGCAAAACGAGTTAACGATTTTTCTGAGTTGGCCTTGCATGCACTTAAATCAGAAAATAAAATATTCATAACCCTTAGATGAGAGTTATAAAATAGTAAAACCTCTAAATACATGATAAATACGTTCAACATAACAATATTACACACTTAATTACATTATAATGTTAAAATTTTAATTTTAATTAGGTACAAATCATGACTTATGAGCAGCAATATATAAATTATTAATAAATAGATTCTGAGTATTAGACTGAGTTTTGGCGATTTCCAAGTCCGAACTTATTGCTCCTCGCTCCAAGCTCCCCAACCGAGTAGCACCGAGGAACGATTTCGATTACTTTGCTATGAACCGATACTTTGAGCAAGTGATTAATATGAGGAGCTAAACCCCCTAGCCGAGGCGACGGAGGAAGCCATTGTTCCATGAAAAGTGGTATATTTCTATTTTAATTATTTATTTGCAATTTCTTTTATTATTATTTGCATGGAACTAATATTGGAAAATTGATTTTTATTGAATGATTGTGATTCGTTTTGATGGAGCATGCTTAGTTTAACACTTTTGATGTTTCATGCTTGATGGATACAATTGTTACTTCGAAAATCTACTAGAGGCAATAAATTAGAATCACTTCAAACGCAAAGAATTGCATGAATATTGATTAGATTGAATCACTTAATTGGTCAATGGTGGAATCCTGAGTCTCGGTGCTTTTTATAATCTTGACAACAACTTCGTAAGTTTTCTATTTTGAAATATAATTCTAAAATCAAATCTCTATAAGTCTGAGTGAACGACAACCTATTACCACTTTACTGCAACTTGTTAAAATCACATCAACAAGGTAGTGTTTGACCCATACCTAAGGCTCAATGATGGAGTCGACCAATGCGAAATTTCAAGTGTGTCAACCTATAACGGGCCATTGTATCATCCTACGGGGTTTGTGATGTACAATCCTCATAGAGTTCTACGTCAACTTGGGTATGTCCAGAAGAAAGTTACCAAATATTCTTTTGAGGTAGATAAAGAACACTCCGCCATTTCAGATACTTTAACACCCCCAGTGAAACTGAATTTCACCCCAACACCAGTGGTCGGCTGTTGGAAAGACCATATTGCACTCCACATCCAACTTAAATGGGATGAGTTAACAGCAATTCCTAACACTAGCGAAGCCGATGACAATTACTTGCCTTGGTTTCTTGAGTGGGGTCATCCTTATGTGCTTAATATGGATCCAGAAGCGGATAGGTATAAAAACAATGAGGTTAGTCAAGGACAGAATGAGCTACGGAAGATGGTGAAGCATTGGAAGGATCAAGCATTGATGATGGTATGTTATTACGCTACTAAATTTAGAATTTATTTAAATGCAAGTTTTTGAACTATATACAAGTTTGTGATATTCTTTTGATATGTACTAGGCTTAGATGTAAGGTCATTGTCAAGAACATTACAGGTTGCATTAAAGCTAACCAAATGATGACGGTTCCACAATTGAAGAAGCTGCGGAACCAAATTAAATACATGCCCATCCACAAAAAAGAAGGTCTCTTTGCTTCCTCAAGTGCTTCAAGTGACGATGCCGAACCTAGTGGTACCAAGAGGAACCGGTCTTCAAGTGACGATGACGAAGAATTTCAAGAGGATGTTCAACCAAAAGCTGGACGTGGTGGTCGAGGTGGCCAAGGTGGTCGAGGTGGCCGAGGTGATAAAGTTGGATTGTGAATTTCTTCTCGTGTTAAGACTATGAATTTCTTTCTCTTAGGTTAGATTATGAACTTCTCGTGTTAAGACTATGTTTTTCTTTTATGATGGATTATGAATTTCTTTCTCCTAGGTTGGTTATGAATTCTCGTGTTAAGACTTAAAATTTAGTTTCTTTTGTGATGAATTTCTCGTGTTAAGACTGATTTTTGTAAATTTTGGGTTCCCTTGAGATTGCGTACGGTTTGGAAAGCAAACCGTACGTTCTCCTGAGTTTTTGTACGGTTTGATTTCCAAACCGTACGCGATCTCGAAAGTGTCTTACGGTTTGGATTTCAAACCGTATATAGAACCCAAAAGTTGGAAATATTTCAAAAGGTTGACAGTACTACGGTTTGGAAATCGAACCGTAGTGGTACCAGAAAATATTTGACAGTACTACGGTTCAAACCGTAGGTTTCCCTGAGAATGCGTACGGTTTGGAAATCGAACCGTACATTCCCCTCAGTTTTTGTACGGTTTGATTTCCAAACCGTACGCGATCTCAGAAATCTGTCTTTTGAATTTAGGTTGTTATTCATCAACAAGTTTGGATTCAAAATATGTGGTTTAATGAATAAAAAACACAAATGAGTAATTCAAAATACAAATTTTATTCATAATGAAGCATACTAAAGCATCCATCATAACAAGTTTTATGAAGCATACAAATTTTCTCCACCTTTCACTATATCTATTCATCCTCTTCGTCACTCATAACAAGTTCAAATGGGGCATCCCTCGACAATTGTAATGACCTCCAAAGTTCAAATCTTTCCTCGAACCGATTACACCAACCCTTGGGTATTTCGCCATCACCACCGTCTCCCTTCCTTAATGGAGGTAATGGGCAATCTTCTCTCAATTGGAGGCCGATAAAATGGTTCATCAACACAAACCCCATGATGACCCTCCTTGGTGACATTTCTTCGGTAAAAATACGTCTTGTTGGTGCGTATGTAGCACTATATCCATAGGAGAAAGTATGAATAACGCAATGGAAAGAGTTAGCGAGTAGATAGCCACATATTGGCATTGCCATCCAATATTCACTTGTCAATCTAATGTTTCCCATTAAACGCCGTTCAAATGCTTGGAACTTCTCATTTAACGCCGCCTCCGTTTCTTCTTTTCCACATCTCATCATTGGCTTGTAGAAATCGGGAAAACAACGTAGTTCAAGCAAACACTTTTGTCTTACATAAGTTATTTGGTCGTCACCCCAATCATTTGCATCCTCAAAAGGTCCAAGTTGATCTATGAACACATGGTAACCACAATTTCCATCACCCTCAACATCATCGGTGGACTTCACGTACTTCTGGATAAAATGTGGTAAACAGTGCATATAATTTTTAAATATTGTGTAAGTAGCACTACACCAAATCAAGGATTTCCTTATGAAACAAAAGCATTACAAAAAAATACAACCTAATTTCCCTAACTATGAAAAATGGTTACCCATATGCAGTTATATAATGTGTTAGTATATTATCTAACTCTTTTAGTTCATTAGGAAAATTAAATATGCTAACACTTCAATTTCATTAGTAGGTTTATCCTAACTATTGACATTTTACACTTCTTATTTATTGTGTAATGTAAATATTATGTTATAAACATTGCTAACTCTTTCTATTACTATTAAAATGACTACTAAACAAATGACATGTGTCGGTCTGATATGTAACAGCTGGCCCTTTTCCGGTCATCGGATCTACTTTCCCGATCAACAGAACTGACGGTTTCAGGTCGCCGGAACAGACGTTTCAGGTCGCCGGAACAGACGGTTCAGGTAGCCGGGACAGAAAGTTACCGGCACCCATAAAATTATTCTTTAATCCACAATTCATCCATTAAAATCATAACAGTAAAGGATTGAACACAGGAAATATATAATATATACTGTGAAATCATAATCATTATAAATACAAGGAGCACAATCTTTACATAAAAATAGTTGTGCAAAATTCCACAAATTACAGACTTCATATGAGAAAGTAGTAACTCAAGAAGTTTTCACAGCACAAAAAAGTGTCCGATCCTAAAATTAAAAGCAATACATATTTCCACTGCACAAAAAGTAGTTAGTCAAGAACATTTGATTCCTGCTCAAACTCCATAAACTCCATGTGAGTCACAGGCCAAATTACACATTCGTTTGCAATATATTCTCTCAAACACCAACAAGACCTGGGTTTTTGCTGCAATTAGGACTTTCAACATCCGTGACTAAACTGTTGTTGGCAGGTTGTTTGTATTGCTGCTGTTATCCACATCGTGCAAGGCATTAACCCCTTCAAAAATTATCTGCAGACAGACAAAACAGAAGGAACAAATAAGAATACTACTGAAACTAAGTTGAACTGAGCAAATTTTGTGTAGGAGATAAGGAAAACAGATGAATCTATAGATGCAATACTAATGCACATGAGGTACAAATGTCTTAGTTTAAATTCGAAACGGAAAGTATAATAAGAATGGTCTTTCATATGGAGGAAAAGGACAAAAAGAAAAGACTATAGATGCATTACTAATGCACATGAGGTACAAATGTCTTAGATTAAATTCGAAACAGAAAGTATAATAAGAATGGTCTTTCATATGGAGGAAAAGGACAGAAAGCAAAGAGAGTCTGCAGGGGCAACTTCACTACCAACAGAAGCATCATGGCACCACAACTACAAAAGATTAAGACAATAAGCTAAAACTTGCAGACAAAGAGTGCTGAACAATTACAAACAGCCTTACAAAGAGTGAATATATCATGAATCTTTTGGTCAGAGCATCATAGCACTCTTCTTTAATAACTGATCAATGCTTCATCAAATGGACATTGTAGCTACCCACAACAGCTCGTCAAATAACTTATATCAAACAGTTAAAACCTATAGAATACACTGCATCCGTAACGGTTATGAAAGGATGACATTTGTAGTGCTCATACAAGACAGTGAATCCCATAAATAAGAAATTAAAGCACTTAAATCTTGCATTTATTCCCAAAAGAATGCCCCAAGGGGAAAAAAAAAAGGTACAGTACTATATGTATCCTTAAAAGGATGTTCCAAATATCATCATGTGTCTATCATTTGAAATATAATCGCAGCTAACTGAGAACTATCCTAGTTGGTTAAGATATTATGTGCATTAATATATCAATGAAAACCGAGCTTGTAATTGAAATCTTACATTGGTAATTAGTTCAGTAAGCTTTTGCAGGAGAGTCTCGTACATATTGTCATTCCTTGGTGCACTATTTGTTGAGTTCATGCTTGCTTCCATGACTCAGGTTGCAACACTTGCATATAAGGATTGCTTTTTCGATATGAGTGGGGAATAACCTAATAAACTAGTTTTGCATTTGTCAGGGCCAAAGACTTGAGCAATTTCATCATTCTCAAAATTTAAAGCGGATACCAATCCTGCATCGGTTAGACCCTTTCTCTTAGCTCTAGCGGCTTTTACTTGCTCCTTTAACACACATTGTACAACAAGTGTTAATTTCACAATAAAACAGGTAAACACAAGTTTCATTCAAAGTAGCCAGGCATACTCACATATTTCTCAACTACTGAAGGGTTAAGTTTTCCATCTTTTTGTACATCCATCCATCCAAGCAAGCCCTCGAGCAGCCTCGGCTACCAAACCTACTTTTTTAGCCTGTACATACATTATGCATGATTATAAACAATCGATAATTAATCTAGTGAGTCACAACCCAGAAAATCAGTAGCCTAACTGTATTACAGAGAGGAATTGCCAAAATTCACCTGTATCCACAAAATATCAGTAGCCTAAACAATAATTTACTTTCATTATTATAAAGTTATAAACAAAATAAAAACATGTCAAAAGGTACTAGTATGAGTTTTGATCTCTGAGTACCTTCTCAACTCCAAATCTTCTCCAGGAAATTGCAATGTGAACCAAATCCCTAAAGCCAATAAAAACCAATCTAAAGGAAATCAGTAGCAGGCCTAAAACAGAAAGAAACAAAACAAAAGTGCAATAAGTATGTAAATAGACCTGAACCAAGCAAGAACGACAATATTCCTACAAGTCCACTTGATGCACTACGCTATTAGTCTTCTCTGACCTACAAAAATCCCAAGTTCAAAAACCCAAAGAAATTAAATTACAAAAATGAAGAAGAAAATTGAAATTGAAATTGAAATTGAAATTAGAAATTGTATCGGTTTTGTTACCAGATACCAAAAGCACCAATATCAAAGTGTATAGTCCAAATCCCCCATTGTTATATGATGAAATTAAAGGGATATTCAATTTAATTGAGCTTTAAATCCGAAATTGCAAATGAACAGAAAAATGTCCTAAAAAACATCAAAAATTATACCAACATAAACACGAACTAAAACCCACAGAAAAGGTTCAAAAACCAAAGATTAGATAAAACTTTATCACCATGAACAAAACAAGATCTCCATAGTCATCAATGTTACCAAAACCCCTTAAAAATAAAGTTTTAGAACTCCTAAACTATTGAGAAAAAAAGATAGAAAGAATACAGGAACCCTATGCAAAAGAAACGACTGTAAAAATGGAAATACATGAGAAGAAAAAGCAAGGAAAATCAGCCTTCAACTCAAGAATCACTATCACAGTTGAAGCCTTCAATAAAACATAAGACCCAATTGAACAAATCGAGATCCCACTGATTAGACCCAATTGAACAGATCTAGCTCCAACTGATTAGATCGTCTTCTTGTTCGGAAGAATTTGCAGCTTAGGGTTTTGATGGAGGCGGAGCTGGAGAGAAGAACCGCCCGAGAAAAAGAAAGAGAAAAGGGAAAGTGAGGGGAGAAAACATCTTTAGGTTTTTGTATAAAAAAACATTGAACGGTAGAGATTTAGTTAGGGAATGTCATACGGATTAGGGATATCTTTGGACGGTAGAGATTTGACTAGGGATTGTCATACGGATCAAGGCAAAGTGTGTTTTCTTTGTGCTTTTGTGCTTTCTCTTTGTGCTTCCGATTTGAATTTCGACTAGTCAAATAAGTCATGAAGTAATTTTAACTAGTCAAACAGGTCATGAAGTAGCTTTAGTTCACACTGGTAGACTCAAGAAGCATAAAAACTATGAACCAAGTAGCTCTGGCAGGGTTTCGACTTTAAACTTAGCATGATATACCATCGAAATCGATAAATATGAAGCTCAGTGTCTATTCGAACTTCAAATGTTATATAATGACATACAAACTATGAACCAAGAAGCTCCGGGAGGGTTCTGACTTCAAACTTATCATGATACATCATCGAAATTGATAAATATGAAGCTCGGTGTTGATTCGAACTTCAAATATGGTATAACGACATACAAACTATGAACCACAAAGATTCGAGAGGGTTCTGGCATATTGTATGCATAACCTGGCTCGGAGATCGAAACCTGGTCGTGAGCGGACTACAATAAGTCGGAAACTTGGTAAGAACGATGAACCCATCCATTTACAGGTAAGATTTTTTCAGAATATTCCCCGAAACTTTAAAATAAACCCTATTTTGATCTCGGAGCCAGTTTCGTTCTCTAACTTGACGAATTTGTGTGTGTTTAAGGTTTCTGAGAGCATTCCCATGGAATCTTACCGGTAAATGGTGTGATTCATCGTTCTTACGAAGTTCCATACTTATAGTAGTCCGCTTCTGGCCGGGTTTCGATCTCGGAGCCAGTTTCTTTCTCGAAGTTAACGAATTGGTGTGTGTTTACGGTTTCTGAGAATATTCCCATGGAATCTTAGGTAAATGGTGTGATTCATTGTTCTTACGAAGTTCCAGACTTATAGTAGTCCGCTCCTGGCCAGGTTTCGATCTCGGAGCCAGTTTCTTTCTCGAAGTTGACGAATTGGTGTGTGTTTACGATTTCTGAGAATATATTCCAATGGAATCTTACCGGTAAATGGTGTGATTCATTGTTCTTACGAAGTTCCAGACTTATAGTAGTCCGCTCCTGGCCAGGTTTTGATCTCGGAGCTGGTTTCTTTCTCGAAGTTGACGAATTCATGTGAGTTTAATTAAGGTTTCTGAGAATATTCCCATGGAATATTACCGGTAAATGGCGTGATTCATTGTTCTTAAGAAGTTCCAGACTTATAGTAGTCCGCTCCTAGCCAGCTTTCGATCTCGGAGCCAGTTTCTTTCTCAAAGTTGACGAATTCGTGTGTGTTTACGGTTTCTGAGAATATTCCCATGGAATTTTACCGGTAAATGGTGTGATTCATCGTTCTTACGAAGTTCCAGACTTATGGTAGTCCGCTCCTGGCCAGGTTTCGATCTCGGAGCCATTTTCTTTCTCGAAGTTGACGAATTCACATGTGTTTAAGGTTTCTGAGAATATTCCCATGGAATCTTACCGGTAAATGGTGTGATTCATCGTTCTAACGAAGTTCCAGACATGAAAATATAATTAGAAACAACAATCGCAAACATGCTTGACGCTGCAAAAGTGATGAAAGAGATTAGCACAGATTGATAGACAAGATAGAGTGAACCAGGCGTGATTCGAACACGCATCTTCTGACTTGAAGTCAGACGTGCTACCATTGCACCACAGATTCATAAGTAATACGAAACATGTAACGCTACAAGATTCATATGATTAGCTAGCGAAATTGTCACCTGCGAAAACATTAACTCACTCAAACAAACTCAAGCTAGCACAAAAAGTGAATTGAACAAATATTTTCATGAAACCTTGGACTATGCTTTACATCTCAGCACCAACAACTTCTGCCACATACTAAGCCCACAAAATCTCTAAAGTAAAACCAACGAAACTTCATGATGCCGCAGGCTATATTTTATCAAGTTAGATTAGTAAATCACTTAGATAAATCCAGTTACATCTTGACAGTAGGGTAAACATGCCAGAGAGAGAGACTAACCCACTGACAAGGGTTCACAGAAATCTGGAGAGCTTTAGACATCAAGGACGACTAGCAAATTGCAGCAGCTACGGAAATCAAGTGACATCGATATGGCAATATGATTACAGAATCAATATCAGCCAAGTCTGTGGACATTCGATCAGTACGCCTGATTCAGGAAACAAAAAACAAATTTGCTAACATGCACCAAATTTGTTCACGAGGTATCAGCAGATAGTTACCATCTACGGAAACACTTCAGTCAGAAGACGTTCAAGGACAATTTACTACCTCAAATATGTTCTTGAGGTATCAGCAGATAGTTAAATGATATAGGTATCAGCATATGGAAAATTTGGTGCCGCTACAGAACACTGTGGTGTTGACCTTTAATGTTACATAACCTTATCTAAGATAAGAACTGGACTATGGAAATCACCAAAGCAGAGCCTTGGAAACAAAATAAATATGAAAACATAGAATAAAGAACGAGGCAAAGGTGAATCTCCATGCTGATTCACATGTTGTTGCATTTATGTTTAAATTGTACCAGGATTCATGAATATAATGACCATTTATGTTTCGCGTTAGATAGAAGCCATACCTTTTCAACCAACCACGGAATGAAGCTTGTTTGTTTTTCTACTTCATCCACTGTGACCTTCTTAAATGGGTAAGCGGGTGTCGCATAACTCCATACAAATAACATTCAAAAATCATTTTCTTTACTCCCCATGAGTAAATTTGAAGAAAAATATATTATGCAGTAAATACATACCTCTAATAGGCGTTGAGACCTGGAAGTTGAATCGAATGAGTACTCACCTACTTCGTTGTACAACTTATACGCTAGTTAGGGTCACGTTCTTATCTTTAAGCTGCAGCTGCTGCAACAAGTAAATTATAAACATAAAACATGTTAGGAAATTGAGATAGTTGGTGGTGATTATATACTAGCCTTGATCCTACGATATCACACTTTTTTCTGTGTGTGCCGGGAATACATTTTGCATGACCAAAGCTTGTGTCCGCAGGACCTATGGACAAATCTACCATGCTTAACTTGCTTATGCACGTCACCACAGTTAATCAACACACTACTACACTAGACCTGTACATCTGAAAGGAAATTACTGAAACTTTCGATGCTCAAGTAAGTAGTATGTGTATTCACTAAAAAAACAGGACATAACACAACCATGGGTATCCTTCAAAGCACAATTTTGGAATTTCACTCTTATGTGTAGTGAGAATGCCAATTCTGTATCAAAAGTGTTTGAAACAATAACTAAACCAGATGTTATTTCTAAATCCCTAAATTCTCTACCAAAATCTTCAAAATCTAACAGAAGTTGATAAATCACAATAAGGGGTTTCTCCTAAACTCACAGTTCCTTCACCCCTTTCAGAATCTTACCATAATAACACTAAATAAACATGAAATATCTATAAGCAGGGGAAACAAAAACATAAACCCAAAATCATGACATGATTTATAACTGTAGAGACAATCATGCATTGAGCTGAGAGTTAATAAGTAGTAATTGAGAAATTATCAATTAAAATTGAGACAAAACTAGCAGTAAAGATGAAGAAGAAAGAAAGTGAAGAAGATACAACTTATTAATAATACTACTATTTGATAACACAGACCCTTCTTCTTCTTCTCTTCTCAAGTAGTGGTGGTATCAGCATCACCTGGAAGTTGAATCCGTCCACCACAAAAGAGAAAGAAGAGGGCTTTCGTATTCCTTTTTCGAGTTCAGTCTATTTTGATAGACGAGGAGGAGACAGATGATGTTAGTAGGACAAGACTCTGTACGAGGTTCTAAAAGAAAGTCAAAACAGTCAACGGCTGTAAAATGATGAATTTTAGGCACCAAAATGTATACGAAAAATGTAGAGTATAACTTCTATAAAAAAAATAGGCTTAGAAAACTCTTCCGGTATTACCAAACTTTTCCCCACAGTACAACTCGAGAATCACCGAGATTTGCTACATAGAGGGTGTGTTGACAAACAACTCCAACAAGACAGCATGATCTAACTGTTGCTAAACCCGGCCGAATATCCCATAGCTGGTCAACAGGAGAAGTATACCCTTGTTACGTTTCAAGAAAAGCTCTCCTGTCTCACACCATGAGATTTCTCTAAAACCTAATTGAAGATATCATAACGCCTAAAATAGCTCAAAACAAGATAAGTTCCTCTTATGATACAAACCCACACATACAACCACAATTCAGACACAATGTGCTCTGCCGAACCACGTTACCGTACTACTTTTCATTCCCTAGATGTTCGAAACCCATAAACTCTATAAAGTAAGATAATCCAATGCACCGAAGTTATTCAAAAACTTAACAAGCTAGAAGTTGAAATCCAGGATTATATCAGTCCATTGCACCAAAAGCATGAACAATCACACTAAAATAGTTTCCAAAATCCATGGGAGCTTCATTATTAACTGTACCTAGGGCATGACAAAATTTACAAACCCAAACTAACATCGACAAGAACGATAACCAAGTTTTTTTGAATTCTTGTACAGACCTATTAAACCTAACTCTCTCCGAAAAACCTACTCACAAGAAAAGGGTTGTTGGTATTCAATATGTTTCACAAATCCACATTACCTAGCCACTATGGGACTACTCTAAATATAAAGAATTTCATCAAATTAGCAAAAAAATACACACCAAAAATTTGCCAATTTATCAAAACCTAAGTTTTCTTCATCGAATTATATACCCAAGAACTATTTACAATAAAAATGAATGAATACCCAAGAATTCAAATACAAAATTAAATACGAACTGTTAAAATGGCGATAGAGATGATCACAAACTATCACAATCAGAAATTCTTAACTGAACCCAATTTTTAAAATCCCTAATTTTGTAAACCCTAGGCTCATAATTGAAGAACTGTCTTAAGAGTAATCGAAGAAGAAGAAGAAGAAGAGTCATACCTGCAACGAGAACCAACAAATTTCACCAGAATAAATCACCTTCATCATTATTATTTTTCTTCAAATTGCTACGAAATTGATGAGTAGAAGAAAACAATGAGAACCATAATAATGAATATGGAATCTTCTTTCATTGGAGTTTGATTGTATTTCGATTGAGTTTTCTCTTCGAAGGACAAAGTCAATTGTGGTGCAGAAGGAGATGGAAATTGTGTCGGGGTTTGGTGTTATGCTCCGTTCAACTGGTTTTGTTTAGGTGTTAATGAAATTCGATTTGGGTTGGTTCTGTCAAGTAAAATAGAGAACTCAAAGTTTGTTTCCCACAGGCAACGGTATGGATTAGTTCTGGGTTTAGGTAATTCCAGGGTTTTAGCCCCATTAGTTGGTTCCAAATAAAAAGATTTATGAAATCTTAAAACTCTATTTTACATTTTCAAAATTTCAAAAAATAAATCATTGTGTTAGCTATGTATAAGTTGTGTTACCAATCAAAATGATAAAGAGTTATAAAAATGGGGTTGATTTTGGTATACATGAATTTTGGGTAGAAATATTTGTAATGGTGATTTAGGATAAAGTGTGTTATATATGTATAACTAATGATCTAACACTTTGGATAGTTATTTAATTTTTATGAAATAATTCCTAATTATGGTAACTATTACATAATTTGCTAACCGTTTATAAAGGTTACTAGAATTATAATGGATCATTTGAGTTACCAAAATAAAGTTAGTTAGGAATCCTATTGTTAGGAAAACCTAGATTTGGTGTAGTGTAGGTCGAATATAATTAGCTTCCTCATCTATGGGGGGTGATATCATCGGACCTACATCCAAAAAAACTGTCTCTTTCTCACCACTAACAACTCTTTGTGGGGTGATTTGCGATGGTTCGGCCAACGGTGCTTTTCCTTTGACGTCATTACATCGGCTTCTCGCTAATTGCTTAATACCAATTCCTTTAACTTGTGCAACTTTTGTTGTTGAGCCTTCTTGGGATGGAAAAAACGTCTTCTTGGGCCCTTTAACCTTCACTTCACTATCTCGACTTGGTCCGCCTTTTTTCATTTCATTCAATTTACGTTTGTTTGTAGACTTACCTTTTCCTTTAATGACTCCTCCTCATACAAGGCGTTCAAGCGCTCAAAACCCGAAAGATCTCGTTGCATTGAAGCCGTATTGTGGTCCTTCTTGAACCACTCTCTTGGATTCTTCCTCCGTTCTTTCTTTGTTTGTTGAGATGGAGGCCTACCCTTACCCTTCCCCTTAGTTGGTTCAAGAATATCATTTGACGTGTGAGGGCAGTTGAATTTCGCAACTCATACAACCAAAGTTGTCTTTGAGCCGGATCAATGAAGCATACTTTTCAAATAGTTCTTTTGTGCGCCTCGGTGCAAAACACTTCTCCATAACCTTCATTGGGTAATGAGATCATCGAAGCTAAGTTGTCTCCAAAAAGGATCGATGTCTTGGATTGGGATAAACTTTGGAGAGTACTTAGCTATAATATGCTTACATGGAAGGCCCAATGACGACATGTTGGGACAAATACAATCCCTTGGAATAAATTTCAAAAGCTTTCACTTCCTTCATAATCTTCTTAATCGCCCAATGCAATACATAGAGATTAATTCCTCGAGCCAATGACTATCCAGGATCAGTAGTTTCCCTTCTAGATCTATTAAACTCAAAATCCTCATTTACTCTATCGAGATCACGCTTAAAGTACTCATCCATATCTTGAAAATCACAACAAAACCACCATCGCACCCATTTAACCTCCTCTTGAATCGAAAGTGAGATGACTCCACCGTGCTTGTGGCTTGGTTGCCATAATGTTTATGCTTGTTTATCCATGCACTAACAAATTTTCCTTGTGAGGATCCAATATTTCATTCTTCAAATATGCTATCACCTCCGGTAGCTTCCCCAATTGTCAAATAAAATACTCTCCTTTTTACAAAATACATTCCTTCCGTGGTCGACCATGTCAACTTATCCCATTCGTCTTGGAACCTAGCCCATTTAAACACGGCTACTTTGTCATCTTAAACAAATTTCTCTTTGGCTTCTTGTTGTTTATCCAACGGGAGTTTCTTAATCATCTCCATAACGGTTTTCCTTGGTATTTGAATCATATTCTTGCAATTAGTTTGCACATTGTTCCATAAATGAAAAGTGCAAAGATGATGGTGTGCGTCGGGAAAACACGTTCTATCGTCCACATCAATGATTTCTCCTTATCCGTGATCAATACCTTAGGAGTGTAACCTTCTTGGTACAATAACTTTACCTTCCTAATGCCCACAAATAACTCTCCTTCGTCGTCTCTCAATAAACAAAAACCGACACTAAATGGCGCCTTTGTAGATGTTTGCCCCACAAAGTTCAACATCGGCATATTGTACTTATTCGTTTTATAGGTGCAATCCATGAAAAGTATTTGATGGAAACATCTCGCCAACCTTACTGATTCGTATGAGCCATGAAAAGATGTACCAACTCCTTTTTCTCATTTACGTCATAGGCTCTTGAGTAGTTCGCCTTTTCTGCCAAATACAATAGTTGTTGCATAAGTAGTCTATCTTCCATTCCTCGCTCCTAATTTTTTCTCTTTCATTGTAGATGGTAGACAAGATAGATGTGTTTTTTTCATTTAATACCTTCACACTAGCTAGAATATCAATAGGCCTTTGTTCGTTTTTTAGTCAACACTTTTACTAGCTTCTTTCTTGAGGTTGAGCTTCTTGCCGGATAAGGATGATTAAAGAAAATTAACTATTCGGGATAGGATGGTTATGATAACTTGATTTAACTTCACTCATATACCACACTTTCTTTTCTTGGTTGAAATTAAATTGAAGTTTAAAAGGACACATCGGTCTTTTTTGTATGAGTAACTTTCTTTTCTCGAGGTCATTGGTTAATACTCATGACCTTTTCTTTGATGACTCTCGTATTTTCACTAGACTCTTAAAACCATTTGAAAGTCTGTATTCTTTAACTTGTTTATTTTGGACTATGATACACATCTTCTTCAACCCTTGTTCTCGAGCCCACTTTTTTGCATCCTTTTATCTTCCCATTCAAAGTTGTTGGCATATGAGAACTTGTATCTTCGGAAAAAAATATCCGAGCTGCAGGTTGATCTTCCATTGGTTGGTTTGATCGTCCATTGGTTCAGGTTGAAGATCGAGCTATAAACATATGAAAAATATTGCAAAGGATTAGAAAAATATGCATCTGAAAACATACACATACGGTTTGGAAAGAAAACCGTAGACAAGGATACGGTGAGGACTTCCAAACCGTATGACACTGTGATTTCCTACGGTTGTGTTTCCAAGACGTAGTCTTCATGATTGGATACGGTTTGGAAACCAAACCGTAGATGCATGAATATCATTAAATGCATGCATGCGACTACGGTGTGAAACACCACCGTACGTACCTACAGTTTGGAGTTTATATTTTCCAAACCGTAACTTCTGGGTTTAGAATTTCCGACGGTTAGGAAATATGAATTTTCCAAACCGTATACCTTGCCATGGTTTGGAAGTATGAATATTCAAACCGTATATAGCATCTACGATTTGGTCGATAATTTATCCAAACCGTATGTTTCTCACGGTTCAGATTTAGGGTTTTCAAAAAACAAAAACTCCAACTTTCTACGTACTTCATGCGATTAAAAACAAGAGAATTGTTATTAGAGTTAAGTTAGAGGTATACCTCACTCTTTAGAGCCTTTGGTTCTTGATATTCATCTTCTTTGGGTTCTTCAAATTCATAATAGTGTTCATATTCTTCATGTATAGGTTGAGGTTGTGGTTGGGTTAGAAAAGGATTTTTGTTTGATTTGGTAGATGAGGATTCACCTACCTCACGAATCTTACTAGAGCCACTCATTTGGATTGAGAAAACCTAAATTTCTAGGTTTTTCTCAAACTTTTCCTTCTTCCTTCCCTAATCTTGATATTTTGATTTTCAGAGACTAGGTATAAATCAAATTATTCATAGAGGGCAAATTAGCCAATACATATAATAGTTGGATAAGCGGTTTTGTTGGTTACTATTTGGAAACCCATGTTTTGTCATTTTGTGAGCCCTCAAAACTTTTTCTAGAAGCCCCTATAATAGGTTTCTTGAATTTGGGTAAACAGGCTCACAATCACCAAACTTGGTGTTTATATAAAATTGAATTTTATTGCACTCAACAACTTTGTTTGTACAGGACCTTAACTTTCTTACAAACTCTCACTTACTTTAGCTTTCACTCCAAAAGTGCTACACTTCCTCCACTCACTTCCCTCACTCCCTTCCCTCGTTAAGTGTCATCGTTCTTAGCCCTTGATCCCTGAATTGAGATCAGCAGGGGGTCCCATGATTATTGGATTTAACTACTCACATATGCTTGACACGTAAGTGGTGGAAGTGAGTGGATATATATCATTTTCAGTTGCTTTCACTCGATCACTTCACTGACCTTACTACCCACTTTGGGTTTCCACTCAACTACTCAACTATACATCACTTTGGGTACTCGTTCAATTACAACTTCTCCACGATCTCTACTGCCCTATTTATAGGGAGCTTCCAGCTACTCTAGCCTTGTCTAGAATATTCATTACTTCACCGACCTTATTAAGTCCAGAACATTCTCTAACTCTCTAGTGTTCGACCTATTCCAGAAGACTCTTAACTTTTAGATTTCTATTACATTTTCTTACTGACTTTGACTAATCTGAACATTTCTAGATAACGTGTTGTCTTGACTCCAGAAGACTCTTGACTTTTAGATTTCTATTACATTTTCTTACTGACTTTGACTAATCTAAACATTTTCTAGATAACGTGTTGTCTTCACTCTTCTAGACATTTCTTGTTACCGTACTGACTCTAAATATTTCTAGGTATCAAGCTAACGGACTTGATGGATAAATCTCACTTTTCTAGATTCTTCTAATCCATTATTAATTAGGCATAATCAAGTTTATATTTTTAACATCCTCCCTTAAACTTGATTTGCCTATAACTCCACGTTGTACTTACAGGTCGATGAAATTGTTGTGCTTCTGTAATTCTTTTTACATGCTTATGATCCGGTCTTTGGTTGTTTCCTTTCACTACCCATATCGTCTTCTTCCTGTCTATTTTTCCGTTGACATTTTTCTTGCCTTCATAGTTTTTCTGGACTCCTGCTTTTGAGTCGTTGCTCCACGTCACATTTCTCCATCTTTTACTTTTCACAACTTCTCTAGCCGATTCACAACTTGCGGAGTGGAAAAATGGTGACACCGGATCTCCGTAAATTATATTTAGACTTCTCGTTCGCAGAGGCCTCTCGCTCGAGCTTCCTTCTGATAATGACGGTTCAACACGTTCTAATCTGGGAGGCGACGGAGATGGTGAAATTTCTTGAGCAACTGAATCTGGTGGTACCTGTTGCTCCTCTTCTTCTTCCAGGATCTGGAGGAAATTATACTCTTTTTCTTGAACACCAAAATTCCAGACGCCTTCTTCCTCGAACTCCACATATCCACATATGACAACCTTTCGATTGGTCGGATCGCACAACTTATATCCCCTGGATCGAGCATCATAACCGATAAATATGCACTTCACATTCTTGTCACGAGCACATATACAATCTTCCGAATACTCGCAAATGTGAAATTCCGGGTTTAACTCAACTCCATGCTTCTTGAGGAGTCATGTTCCACACATTCTTCGTGGGACACCGGTTCATCAAGTAAACACACAATCAACTGCTTCTGCCCAAAACTCCTCGCGGTTCTTTGCTCTTCAACATACTCAAGGCCATGTTGAGAATCATCATGTTTCTCCTTTTGGCAACTCCATTTTGTTGAGTGTGTATGGAACCGAAGAGGCCGACGGATTCCATTGTCTTCACAAGTAAGCTTCGAACTCCTTCTAAGTAAATTCACCTCCTCTATCTCGATCTCATAGCCACAATTTCAAAACCGATTTCTTTCTCCACAACGGATTTAAATTTCTCGAAATAGGAGAAGACCTCCAATTTTGTTTCAAGAAATAAACCAGGTTTTCACTAAAATCGTCGACAAATATGAGGAAATAGTTATTTCCACCATAAGAACTTGGCTTTAACGGTCCACAAACATACGTGAACCAACTCTAGTGGCTTTGTGGATCTCGTCAGTGTTTCCTAGGGAAAACTTTTTCTAAAATGTTTTCCAAGTAAACATCCTTCACACAAATGATCCGGGTGGTCTATTCTTGGCAAACCTCTAACCATCTTTTGCTTGGACAATAACTTTAATCCTCCAAAATTGAGATGTCCATACCTAAGATGCCAGAGCCATGACGAGTCTTTCACATAGGTTGTTAGACATCTCGTAATGTCATTTTGAATGTTCAAATAGAACATCCTATTCCCCGTCATCGGCACCTTGGAAATCAACTTTCCTCTCATTATATAAAGACTAAGGTCCTTCATGCTCATCCTATAGCGTTTTTTCTAAGAGTTGTCCCAAACTTAGTATATTCATTTTACGTTAGGGACATAATAAACATCACAAATAAACTCATGATTTCCATTTTCAACTTAATCAAAATTTGCCATGACCACTCACCGTTTTTTTTTTTCCTCTATTCCCGAACGTCACGTTGTCGGAAACCGATTCATGAAGCTCCACGAACTTCTCCTTTGTGCCGCACATATGGTTGCTTGCTCCTGTATCAAGCACCCACGCATAATTTTCATCATACTCATCTCCTTTACACGCAACTAACAAGGTTCGGTCTTCTTGATTTTCTTTACTAACATAATTAGATTTTCTTCACGTCATCTCGATGAAACCAACATTCCCAGCATAATGACAACGCTTATGACAATTATAGCATTCAACTTGAGATTTGTCATACCTGGCATGTTATTGTTGCGCCATGAATGTTTTCCTCTACCACGACCTCTTATGGAGCTTGACCACTGGCCCTCTCGATCATCGTTATTCTTCTTGCCCTTCCGTCCGTCAGAGTGGCGTCCTCTTCCTCTAGCATTACTACTAGAGCTCTCTCCTTTGTCTTTCAAAGTGAGCTTCGCCTGCAGAACTTGTTCTACCTGCTCCCTCTTGCTTCTGTTTCTCATTCTTTCTTCATGGGCTTAGAAGTGATCCCATGAGCTCGTCCACCGGTCATGGATTAGACATCTTTGGACTCCCTCAATTGCGACGATATATAATCAAATTTTGGAACGAGTGACCGCAATATTTTTCGATCACACGACTATCACTCATGACCTCACCATTTCTTCTTAGTTGATTGATGACAACTAAAACTCTTGAAAAATAATATGACATTAATTCAAACTCTTTCATGGAGAGAGATTCAATCTCACCTCTTAGAGTTTGCAACCACACCTTCTTCACTTTATCCACACCTTTGTAGGAATGTTGCAAAATCTCCCATGCTTGCTTTGCATTAGCAGCTCTTGATATCTTCTCGAAGGACGACTCATCCATGCCTTGATAAATAAGGAAAAGAGCTCTTTTATCTCTTTTTCTTGATATACGTAGCATATCTTTTTCATTTTGCGGTAGCGCCGCTTCATCCTCCGGTTCAACATAACCTTTTTCTACTATCTCCCATGCATCTTGCGATCCTAGTAACGCCTTCATTTGAATGCTCCAATTTTCATAATTATCTTTGGTGAGCTTAGGAATTTGGAAGGGAAACATTTCAGTAGCCATAGGATCTGTGGCTTTTGATACCACTTTGTTGGAAATGATTTTGG
Source organism: Papaver armeniacum (assembly GCA_023531295.1). Classification (NCBI taxonomy): domain Eukaryota; kingdom Viridiplantae; phylum Streptophyta; class Magnoliopsida; order Ranunculales; family Papaveraceae; genus Papaver; species Papaver armeniacum. The sequence continues at coordinate 194,092 of JAJJWW010003425.1, forward strand.
GGTTAATGGCTAATTGGGTATTGAATTTTGGTAAACAGGCTCACAATCACCAAACTTGGTGTTTATAGAAAATTGAATTTTATTGCACTCAACAACTTTGTTTGTACAGGACCTTAACTTTCTTTCAAACTCTCACTTACTTTAGCTTTCACTCGATCACTTCACTGACGTTACTACCCACTTTGGGTTTCCACTCAACTATACCTCACTTTGGGTACTCGTTCAATTACAACTTCTCCACGATCTCTACTGCCCTATTATATGGAGCTTACAACTACTCTAGCCTTGTCTAGAATATTCATTACTTGACCGACCTTATTAAGTCCAGAACATTCTCCTCACTCTCTAGTGTTCGACCTACTCCGTAAGACTCTTGACTTTTACATTTCTATTACATTTTTCATCGACTTTGACTAATCTAAACATTTCTAGATAACGTGATGTCTTGACTCTTCTAGACATTTCTTGTTACCGTACTGACTCTAAATATTTCTCGGTATCAAGCTAACGGACTTGATGGATAAATCTCCACTAGATTCTTCTAATCCATTATTAGGCATAATCAAGTTTATATTTTTAACGATGATCAAGTAGAACACTAAACTTGTCGCTTTGAATAGCATGTTGATGGTGCATCCTAATTAACTTGGGGTTTTTTACCAATTCATACCGTAGTTTGCATACACACCAACCGAAGGCACCGATGTGACCTGAAAACTTCAAAAGTATATCGTTGATAATATCTTCATGAAGGCTTGCCAGTGTCGCCATTGTGCTTAGGTTTTTCTTCTCAATCATATAGTTTGTTGGAATTTGCAGGATGAATGCGGGTAGGTAGGTACTGTTGTTTATATATATATACTAGGTATCACCGCCTATGGTAAGGCTCAACTCTATCGAAGTTTTCTATGTTATTTGGTCGGCCGGTTGGTATCCTCCAAATATTTTAATTAAGGACCGGAATTTAAATATCCAAAGCATTGTTTCGTGTTTAGTTAGCCGGGACATATCGCCGGTGCTTAGTTGTACCCTATGAACTTGTTTGTTCTTTTAGTCGACGAAAATTAGCCGGGGCCGGGGCCTACGGCCCGGGCCTTGGATTAGAAAATATAGGATAGTGTAGTATCCATCTTATTAGTTAACCGGGATCAACCTCTATCAAGTTTTCTATGTTACTTGGTCGGGGCTTGTCGGTATCCTCCAAATATTCTAGTCAAGATGTAAGTTAATTGGGGCTCATAGATACGGTATTTAAATATCTAAATTATAGTATCGTGTTTATTTAGCCGGGACATATCGCCGAGTGCTTAGTTGTATCCTACAGACCTATTGTTTTGTTGGTCAAAGAAAATTAGGATACAACGTAGTCTCTATATTAAAATTAGTTGTGATTTGGATGAAATCAAGAGTTTAAGTGTATATAAGTTAGTCGTGGCAAATGTGTTTTGCGGTTTAGCTTATATGTTAGTTGAGATACTAAAGGCCTCGATATTTTGTTGGTCGAGTCAAATTACCACCCGGACATACCCTTAAACTATTTTAAAATTAATATTTGCATTAAAGTTAACATAATTATTATAAAATTAAATTAAGTTAAATTTTTGATTATATTGAATTACATGACATAGGGGACTAAATATATTGTAGGGTCATAAAATAAGGGTTATTAGTAACATATATCCGTTAAGCTATATGGGGACTACCAGGGCCCTTTCAAAAGACTTATTGCAGTATTGATTTTGAATGTTTAGCGCCAACGTTGGCAGTAGCAATTTCTCTCCACCTTGAATTACATATTCTTTAATCTTTGTAGCGTGATCTTAATGATACTTGGCAGAAATTTCTTTTTATTATCGCTTTTTCTATTTAAGCACTGCTATTTAATTAAGGTTAAATATCAAACCTAGCAAAAACAAATCTTACCTTAGCAGCATAGAAAGAGATCATCATGACCGGTAAGATCTACAACTGATTTTTTATTGCATTGTTTATGGGTAAAAATCGTTTCCGCCGATTTCGGTAAATTCGGTAGGTGAGTGAGAAACTGGTTTAAACCCTAAATAAATGTGCTGCACGTGAGCACTTTATAGATTCGAGAGATCAATCTGAACAAGTCCGGCCTAAACCAAGAAATGACCGTTCCAGACTTGCTTCGGTCACAAAGTGGAGGAGAAGGGTTGATTTGGGGAGGGAAGCAAAGAAAGGTGTTGAGACCGAGAATAGTGCGGGAGAGTAGTGTCTCGACTTGTATCGGAAGTGAAAGCTTAGGAAGCTTGCAAGAGATGGAAGCTTTTGGAGAGCTTGCAAAGTTGCCTTTTCTGAGAGTGTTGTATTTTTCTCCTGACCGAGAAGAGACGTCGTCCAAGGGAAATAGGTAAGACCTATTTATACAAGTCGAGATTGAAACGCACCCTGGCCTCATGAAGGAAGAGATTAAGGGGTGAAATAATGGGAGGAGTTGGTAACCACATGGTGTTAATAGGTGAAAACGTTTTTTGACCGCTTTATTCCTATTCACGCTTTATTAATGTGAGCGTAGTGTACGCTGCAAGCTGTGACCGCTAAACCAAAACCATGGAAAGCATCCCCCAGTTTGTGTTGATGTATCGAGTGTTGGTTGCACCTTGAGTGCAAGTGGCGCTGCTAGTGGCGCGTGTGGCATGTGCCATTGGCATGTGCAGAATGCCTTGGTGGTAGGTTGCACGGTTTGCAAGTTAGGCTACCAGCGTGTGTGTTTGGCATGTGTCAATGGCACGCATGGCCATTAGGGCTATGTCATGGTAAGAAAGCTACCAGTGATGCGTGTTGGCATGTGCCAATGGCATGCTCGGCCATTAGGGCCATGGCCTGGTAAGAAAAGCTACCAGTGATGCGTGTTGGCATGTGCCAATGACATGCGTGGCCAATTTGGGTCACGGCCTGGTAGCTTTTCCTACCAGTGATGCGTGTTGGCATGTGCCAATGACATGCGTGGCCAATTTGGGTCACGACACTGGTAGGAAAGCTACCGCGATGCGTTTTGGCATGTGCCAATGGCATGCTCGGTCATTAGGGCCATGGCCTGGTAAGAAAAAGCTACCAGTGATGCGTGTTGGCATGTGCCAATGGCATGCTCGGCCATTAGGCCATGGCACGATAAGAAAAGCTACGGCGATGCGTGTGGCATGTGCCAATGGCATGCTCGGCCATTAGGGCCATGGCCAGTGCAAGAAAAGCTACCAGCGAGCGTGTTGGCATGTGCAATGGCATGCGTGGCCAATTTGGGTCGCGTCCTGGTAGGAAAAGCTACCGGCGGCGTGTTGGCATGTGCCAATGGCATGCGTGGACAACTTGGGTCGCGCCCGGTAGGAAAAGCTACCAAATAGCGTGTTGGCATGTGCCAATGGCATGCGTGGCCAATTTGGGTCGCGCCCTGGTAGGAAAAGCTACTAGCGAGAGTGTTGGCATGTGCCAATGGCATGCGTGGCCAATTTGGGTCATACAGTAGGAAAAGCTACCGAGCGTGTTGGCATGTGCCAATGGCATGCGTGGCCAATTTGGGTCGCGCCCTAGTAGGAAAAGCTACCAGCGAGCGTGTTGGCATGTGCCAATGGCATGCGTGGCCAATTTGGCCTAGGTTGCATGGTTTGCATGCCTAGGTACGGGCGCTACTTTGTCATGGCGCGGCTAGGGCCAAGGTAAGGGTGTTTGGCTTGGCATGGCGTGACCAGCGTAGCTAGGGCCAAGGCAGAGTGTGTTTGGCATGGCCCGGCTAGCTCGGGCAAGGTGTGGCTGGCATGATTTGCCATTGGCACGGAGGTGCGGCTAGCATGGTTAGCATGCTTTGGCGCGTTTGGTGTGACTAGCATAGCTAGGGCCAAGGCAGAGTGCGTTTGGCATGGCGCGGCTAGCTTGGGCTAAGTTTGGCTGGCATGATTTTCCATTGGCACAGAGGTGCGGCTAGCATGCTTTGGCGCATTTGGTGTGACTAGCATAGCTAGGGCCAAGGTAGAGTACATTTGGCATGGCGCGGCTAGCATGGGCTAAGTTTGGCTGGCATGATTTGCCATTAGCACGGAGGGGAATTAGGGTTTTGTTCGTGGTAACCCTAATTTGAAAAAAATACCCCCTATTAATTACTCGATCGCATGCATTGAATGTTCTAATAAATATGTCGCCGGTGACATTAGGTTATTCGGGTTTTGCGATTTTACCCTTTGTCTAAAAACCACCATCAACATTAAGTCCCCGCTTAGCTCGGAAACAGAGCTTTGTTGCGAGGTAAACATAGGATGGTGACAAACTATCAACAAATCGAAATCGTAAAAATTTAGGAGGCTTGTCGACCTCCGGAAGTTTCACACAAATCTGGAGGCGCACAATTGGGAAGTCGGCATCATTGAGAAACATAAAGCTGGGCGGCATTGAGAAGTTGACGCGAGTTGGGAAACTGAGCGTGCTAGTCAAGTGGGATAGGCACAAGGTGGGAAGGCGATCGTGCTAGCTAGTGGGACCCACGCAAGGTGAGGAAGCTGAGCGTGCTAGCTGGCGTGACTTGGGCGGTCATTGGGAAGTTGGCGTGATGGGGCCGGTGTAAACAATGAGGGAGTAGGTGTTTCTACAGATAGCAAAGTTTCACTACACCATTTTTAGGAATTAGCAACGGACCCTAGCCGTTCCGATCGGGTCGCAACGGCAGATCGCCGTTCCAAAAACACGGTGTTGCATTTTTCGCAACGGCATAAGCTCTATGAATCTTGGTCAGAACGGAGATTCGCAACGCATCGCGTCGCCGTTGCGACTTTGTTTATTCGCTTGGCAAGGTCAGCGTTTAACTCGTTTCTAATTATAGAATACCCTATCCGGAACTATTGTTCTGGTTCTAATTTATTGGTTCTGGTTCTAATTTAGCAACAAAACATCGACGTTGATAATCTTTGCAACAGAAAAAAAAAATGTCAGGTCTTTATTGACCTGGTCTAAATCCATTCCCCCACATTTACCCCACTGCAGTTACCCAGTTCCCCATATTCAGCATTCCACATATATACAAACTTTTACACATTCATTCACTTTCATTTCCACATTTACCATTATGAAAAAAGAATTCTTCAATTGAAGTTAACAAGTATGAGTATTTGATACAAACTATGTCATTCATTTAATGGACATACACATAAATATACTTAGTTCCTAAGTTCAGTTTGTATAAAGTTCTGAAATTCCTAAGTTCTTCCAACTTAAATCTCTATAAGGATACATTATAACTTACAAATCTTGCAGCTGCTAAGGGACCTAATGGCTGCTGCTTTGTTTCTTTGTTCTCCAACCTTTATGATCTCACAACAGAGCATCATTCAATTAACCTGCGAACAAAAGCATCACAAGTTCTTCTAATCAGATATCCAGTATGCTTATAATGATTGAGTCGAAGACTAATAGGCTATATAATCAAATCAAAAGAACTCACATACTTCACACTAACACATAGCTTATGCAAGAGATTGAAAGTATCAAATTACACTCAATGAAACATGTATGCTTCTACAGTGTCTATTTCTGAATCAACAATCTCAATGAAAACCATCGTAAACAAACAATGAATAAGAGGATTTCAAGAATAACAAGTGATTAAGCCACTTAAGGATCTACTAGTATCAAAGACATTTGACATGTCCACGAATCTCGGCAGTTCAAGTGATTAACAATAGATGCATCACCATACCATATTAACAATGGTTATTATCCGAGGCATTGCTAAATAAATTGAATATTACTTAGTGAAGTGGGCATATCAACTGGAAGGAGACATGTTAATATGCATTTTGAGCCCCAAAATCAAGGAAATTATGTGACTCTAACGTACAGATAATGATAATCAAAAGAAAGAAAGATTCATTCGGTTGCAAAATCTTTCTCAAAGTCTTTTACACATTTTAGTTTCTAGGTTTCTATATTAAGTAATCTATCTTCATACTCGACGGATGCGAGGTGGGAAATAGTCACTATCTAAGAAACAGGAAAGACCCATTCAGTAAAATATAATAATCCAAAGACGAGAAAATGGACATGGGGAACAAGACACGTTGACCGCCTAGATGAAGTGTCCCTACTTTCTGGTCTATTAGTTATACAATAATAATGAGATCATATTACCGGTTCATGATCAGATATCATGAAACCTACCTCATTCATAATAAGTTTGGACATTTCCTTCTGCTCCTCTACCTTCCCATCCAATATCTCAAGCTTCTGAGATAGATGCCTCTTTGTTGCCTGCAAAAAGTTAATAAGATGTCCACGGAAAGCAGATCTTGGCATTAGTTCCTCGACACCACTGGTTCAAAATCATGTATAGCTCAATTTTTAGAACGACATGGTTAACAAAGTCTAGCTAATTACAAACTTTAACCCTCGAGTGTTTATAAGAACTCTTAAGGCATTTACCATTTAGAAAACAGCCAGAAATGAAAAGCTATATTCGACTAATTTGTGCATCGACAAAGTAGTTGCCTAATAACTGGATGACAATCTTTATTGCCTCCAAAGTCCAAGTAATTAAATTAGTAGAGGTATGACAAGCAAATAATTACCTATGTTTTTCTGATGGTACCCCTTTGGTAGAAACAATATTAAGAGGAACAAGATATTTACCAGTTCCCTTGTCACATTTTTTCTTAGAGCCATCTGCATTAACTATAACACAACACAAACACTAAGAGTGTGAAAAGAAATCCAACATTTTGCTTGTCAATGTATGAATAAGTTAGCAACTAACAATACAAGAAGGTGAAACCTTGATTTGTCTTCAACCGCCGAAGCTCAAGGGGCGCACGACACATGGCAAGTTTTACTGCAATGTTCTTACCACCAACAGATGCTCCATTTTTCATCTCAGTGGCAAGTTTTTCATCGTCACTAAATAAACTGCAAACATTACAGATAATTCATTAGGCATAGAGTCACCTACGTAGAAAAGGAACATAAACTTCACTACCTTAAATTAAAAGATGCTATTTCTCTAAAATTCAAAGCTGATCATCTATAAAATCAAGTGCAGCTGCAAAATATGAATTAAGATGAAGAGAAAAAATCTTACAACTGAACGAACCCAACCCCACAATAAACATGTGATCCTGGAAAAACACAATTCACAAAACAATTTCAATAAAAAGACATCCGCTAAAATATTTGATGTAGTACTCAATTGCAAATAGTTAAGGTGGTTTTACTTTCCTTTTTCCGTAACCATGAAATAATGCCTAATAGGACCAACACCAACACCACTAAATGTTTTCACAAGCTATGAGAAAATTTCATATTTAGGAACCCTTTATAAGGGCTAAATTGTTGAACAATCGTAATCCATTAATAAACCAATTTTTTGAAGGTGAGTGTATACCATATGCTTTTCATTTTCTACCACCATCAAGACACCACCTTCTTCTTCTTCTTCCATCCTTTTCCTTTTTCCCATCTCTCAAAACGCATAAAAATCGAAGGTGTTTGCTTCGATGCGAGTCGTGGAATAGTAATTTGAATTCTTTTAGCTACTAACGCACAACCAATGCTCAGGATACTTGCTCTAACTGTTTTGACACACTTGAAACCGCAGACTGCCATATTTTGCTTTGTCACATACATAACATCAGAAAATGACAATCCCTTAGTAAACACTTAAAAGTACAGTTAGAATAACATAGAAAAAAAATTCCTAAAATTCAGACTTTACAAGCAATAATACTCAATTAAATAAAATGACTTATATAGAACCTTGTCTTCCACCACTTGTAACAATATCCCATTGCACCAATTGCAAGACTGGAACAAAGTAAGATGCAACCCCTGTGCCAACAAGAGAAACACATTCATTTCGAGTCCCTTACTATAGTGCCTATAGAGCATAGAGTTGGCATATTTTAAATTCCCGTTCCTACAAGATGGGAGCAACTTTACATTAAACACAATCCAAAAGATGAATATCAGAAACCGCTCGAACATGAGATTTCCAAGGGTTTCCCTTTGAACCAAACAAATAAGTGCATTTACCTATGTATCATTGTACGTACCGTTGGAATCAGAATTTCCATTAAAAATGGAAACAGGCCTGGATAATGTCAACTCCCTGATCTCTTCTGCTAATTTCCGGACCTAGGAGATAAGAAAACGAATCAAAATCATATTAACAAACCCAATGCATGAAGATAAATAACAAAGGTGAAAAAAATTTATGACCAACATAATTACATGCCTGGGATGCAAGAAGAACATCGTCATATCTTCCGTGTATGAATTCAACTTCATTCACATTCTTCACTACCTCCTGAGAAAGGCAAATAATGCTCCTTATTACCTTAAACACGAATCTAAAGTAACTGTATATGTAACAGGCATTTCCATTTTAATCAAACTAATATGTATCAGCTTACCCTTAGATTATATTATATACGTATGTACGTGAAGAATGCCAAAATTCAATAAGCTAGAGCCAAAGATTATATTATATATGTATGTATGTATTTTACTCTATGTACCAAACGCTTATTGTAAAATAATTATTGGTCGGTCTAAGTTACTAAATTTTTCTTGAGATGAGTAATTTCATGTTGTTCCTGGTCATGCAGTAATAGAATTTTCTTGACAAATAATCTCACAAACTACACGGAATAAAAATTTAAGTACCGGTTTGCAATCGTAATAACTACAACTACAACAGAACCCTTCGATATTCTCATCAATAAGAGGATCTTAAGGAGACGATATCGGCCTACACTACAATCTCAACACGAATAAATGTTCTCATCAGATGACTTTACAATATGAAACAAATTAAGTACAATATAAAACACCCAAATCTCAAACATGCTATTATCATCCAACTTCAGATAAAAAAATAATTAAAGGACAACCAAAATAATCAAAACTATTTCTTAGAAACATATACATACTTAGTTCTTCCTAAACTAACTCTGACCAGTTCTTCAAACTCAGATGAGCTGAAATATAAACAACAAACCATAAAAATCAGTTTATAATTTACAAACCAAAAATATAAATTGAACCCCCTTAATTGAAAATAGATCAAAATCCCTAAAACAGCTTAACATAAAACAATATACCTTCAATGTTCTTCAGAACTCCAAAGTACTTCAGTTATTCAACCTTGACAAACCCTGAAATGGAAAAACTAAATCGTATTAGATTCACATATGAAACCCTAAACTAAAACCGAAATGGAAAAAGAAATTGAAAACTGAAATCGAAAGAATCAGATTCACAAATGAAATCGAAAAACTGAAATCAAAGATTAAACCCTAAAATCGATAAACTTAAATGAAACCCTAGGATTCGATAAACTTAAATCAAAATTTCTAAATCCTAGAAATCAAAGTCTTTGAACCCTAAAAATCGCAACTGAAACCCTAGATATCAAAATCTGTAAACCCTAAAAAATTCATCAAAGATTATACGATGATACACTTAATACACGATGATAAAGTTCGAGAGATTGAGAAGAGAATAAGAGCTTAGGCATGAGAAGATCGCGATGGAGATGAAGATGTAGAGGAGAGGAAAGACCGAGTGAGTGCGTGGCTGTGAGTTGAGTAATGAAGATAAAATCGATTAAGGGGATAAAATCGATTAAGGGCGTGATATAGAATGACTTTGGGTCAAGGGTGAAACAAAACAAGTATACTTGACCAAAGTTTGACTTGGCGTAGTTATCGTCCCTAGTGTTCCCGACCACACACGTGCTTCACATGCTTGAACCTAGAGCAGTTGCTATTCGCAACCTTGATAGCGCGGTTGCTGAATTCGTAACAGATAACCGCCGTTGCGAAAAATTAGCAACGGGGATTAGCAACAGAAATTTCGCAACGGCACTAGTGCCGTTGCAAAACTGGGTTGCAAATTCCTTAAAATGGTGTAGTGTTTCCTTATGTTTTTACTTCCTTCACGCGCGGCTTCAGTCAGGGCATTATTCATGCTAAAATATGGAAGCGTTATGTCCCTCATTGCTTCCTTTCCTTCTTTAAGGTTCTGTATTCATACCCAACGTAATTTCATCATCTCCCTCGTTTGAAAAAGGGTTCTTCTTGTTGAGTTTCTCTCTTTGTTATGTCGCACAGAGACGAATCATCTTCTAATCAGCCAGATTCTCCATGTGGAGGCGCGAGGTCTGACTCTTGCAGGAGCTTCCCAACAAGGGTTATTCGGGTTAAGAAAATCATACCGGTATGTCTTTTTCTTTTTTGGTGGACTGACGTACGCTTTACCGCTTGTTTGATGAATGGAAAATATCCCTTTTGTGCAGAGATATCCCGTTGGAGCATGCGTTACTGTTGTCGACAAGGATGACCTAGTCGTTCCCCTCCCTTCAAATCCAACCTAATTGACTGCTGCAGACTTGGAGAACGCTGATTTAGGGCTCTCTTGTCATGAATATCCCTATGCGGGGTTTGTCATTTGGGACTAGTATGAGGTGTCTCTCCTCCAATTACGGAATATTGGTGGTTTCTGGTGCGTGAAAGAATTCGTGGTCCTTTATACAAGGATATGGAAGACATGCGGCCATGTCGCTACCGGGAGAGCAGTGAAGTGTTGTTCGTCCGCCTTGGTTTCCGTAGTGAACTGTATTTTGCCAATGATTGCTGGGATGGAGAATATGTCCATCAGTGCTGCTGCAGAGTTAGCCATTCAAAGGTGGGAGAACATGGTGTCCACCTGTGAATCCGTGGAGTTTAATATCAGCTGGTTGCGACATCGTCTCAATATTGTGAAAGTCGACAGAGCTGGTATTCTTGCTGGTGTGATTCCTGCCACAGAAGCCATGCTAGAAGAGGAGAAAGCTTTGCCTTGGAGTCTCAGAGGATTGAAGATTTAACTCGAGACTTGAAGAGTAGGAATTTTTGATGTAGCATGTTGCAGGGAAGTGATTAGGCGTAGTATGCCTTAAGCCACTTTAGTTGATGATTTGTCTCAGCTTTCCCCATCTTCTTTGATAATCTTGTAGTAACCACTGTCATACGCTTTAGTGATTATGTACGACCCTTCCCATTTGGGAGAAAACTTCTTCTTCGATGCATCTTCTTTGGATGTGTTTGGCGATTTTTAGCACCAGATCTCCTTCCTTAAAAACCCTGGATTTTACATGGCTGTTGTACGCCCTGGTGTTTATGGGTAAAAATCATTTCTGCCGATTTCGGTAAATCCGGTAGGTGAGTGAGAAACTGGTTCAAACCCTAAACAAATGTGCTGCACGTGAGCACTTTATAGATTCGAGAGATCAACTGCACAAGTCAGACCTAAACCAAGAAATGGCTGTTCCAGGACTTGCTTCGGTCACAAAGTGGAGGAGAAGGGTTGATTTGGGGAGGGAAGCAAAGAAAGGTGTTGAGACCAGAATAGTGCTGGGAGAGTAGTGTCTCGACTTGTATCGAAAGTGGGAAGCTTCGTAGCTTGCAAGAGATGAAAGCTTTTGGAGAGCTTGCAAAGTTGCCTTTTCGAGAGTGCGGTATTTTCTCTGACCGAGACTTGTTGTCTGGTGGAAATAGGTAAGACCTATTTATACAAGTCGAGATTGAAACGTACCCTGTCCTCATGAAGGAAGAGAGTAAAGGGTGAAATAATGGGAGGAGGTGGTAACCGCAAGGTGTTTAAGGGGTGAAAACGTTTTTACCATTATTTCCTCATTTATTTGACCGCTTTATTCCTTTTCACGCTTTCTTAATGTGAGCATAGTGTACGCTGCAAGCTGTGACTGCCAAACCAAAACCCTGGAAAGCATCCCCAGTTTGTGTTGATATCTCGAGTGTTGGTTGCACCTTGAGTGCAAGTTGCGTGTGTGGCATGTGCCATTGGCATGTGTGGAATGCCTTGGTGGTAGGTTGTACGTTGAGTGTAAGTGGCAATGCCAGAGCTGCTAGTGGCGTGTGTGGAGTGTAAGTGGCAATGCCAGAGCTGCTAGTGGCGTGTGTGGCATGTGCGGAATGCCTTGGTGGTAGGTTGCATGTTGAGTGTAAGTGGCAATGCCAGAGCTGCTAGTGGCGTGTGTGGCATGTGCCAATGGCATGTGCAGAATGCCTTGGTGGTAGGTTGCATGGTTTGCAAATTAGGGCTACCGAGCGAGCATGTTGGCATGTGCCAATGGCATGCGTGGCCGATTAGGCCGTGGCCTTGGTAGGAAAAGCTACCGGCGAGCATGTTGGCCTGTGCCAATGGCATGCGTGGGCCGTTAGGGCCGTGGCCTTGGTAGGAAAAGCTACTAGCGAGCATGTTGGCATGTGCCATTGGCATGCGTGGGTTAGGGCCGTGGCCTTCGTAGGAAAAGCTACCAGCGAGCATGTTGGCATGTGCCAATGGCATGCGTGTCGTTAGGCCGTGGCCTTCGTAGGAAAAGCTACCGGCGAGCATGTTGGCATGTGCCAATGGCATGCGTGGTCGTTAGGTCGTGGCCTTGGTAGGAAAAGCTACCAAATGAGCATGTTGGCATGTGCCAATGGCATGCGTGGCCGTTAGGGCCGTGGCCTTGGTAGGAAAAGCTACCAGCGAGCATGTTGGCATGTGCCAATGGCATGCGTGGCCGTTAGGGCCGTGGCCTTGGTAGGAAAAGCTACCAGCGAGCATGTTGGCATGTGCCAATGGCATGCGTGGCCGACTTGGCCTAGGTTGCATGGTTTGTAAGCCTAGGCGCGGGCGCCATTTGGCATGGCGTGGCTAGGGCCAAGCCAGAGTGCTTGGCTTGGCGTGACGTGACTAGCGTAGCTAGGACCAAGGCAGAGTGCGTTTGGCATGGCGCAGCTAGCTCGGGCTAAATGTGACTTGGCATGGTTTGCCATTGGCATGGAGGTGAATTAGGGTTTTGTTCGTTGTAACCCTAATTTGAAAAAATACCCCCTATTAAATACTGACTACCTGCCTTAAATGTCCTAATAAATGTGTCACTGGTGACATTAGGTTATTTTTTAGGGTTTTACAAGTTTACCCTTTGTTTAAAACCACCATCAACACTGAAATCTGTTTACGTATGCTTGTGCATGTTCCTCCGCCCGGGATCTTCTGGAGTAATCGAGATTGGACTTCCATCTCCGGCCAATGTGGGGAAGCTGTGCGTGCTTGCTGGCGGGACCGATGTAAACAAGGAGAGAGTAGGTGTTTCTACAGATAGCAAAGTTTCCTTAGCGACTTCAATTAGGGCATTATTCATGCTAAAATCAACTGCTTCTGCCCAAAACTCCCTGGGCAGTTTCTTGCTCTTCAACATACTCCGGGCCATGTTGAGAATCATCTTGTTTCTCCTTTTGGCAACTCCATTTTGTTGAGGTGTGTATGGAACAGTGAGAGGCCGACAGATTCCATTGTCTTCACAAATAAGCTTCGAACTCCTTCTAAGTAAATTCACATCCTCTATCTCGATCTCATAGCCACAATTTCAAAACCGCTTTCTTTCTCCACAACGGATTTAAATTTCTTGAAATAGGAGAAGACCTCCAATTTTTGTTTCAAGAATTAAACCCGAGTTTTTCGACTAAAATCATTCGACAAATATGAGGAAATAGTTATTTCCACCATAAGAACTTGGCTTTAACGGTCCACAAACATCTGTGTGAACCAACTCTAGTGGCTTTGTGGCTCTCGTCAATGTTTCCTAGGGAAAACTTTTTCTAAAATGTTTTCCAAGTAAACATCCTTCACACAAAGCGATCCAGGTGGTCTATTCTTGGCAAACCTCTAACCACCTTTGCTTGGACAATAACTTTAATCCTCAAAATTGAGATGTCCATACCTAAGATGCCAGAGCCATGACGAGTCTTTCACATAGGTTGTTAGACATCTCGTAATGTCATTTTGAATGTTCAAATAGAACATCCTATTCCCCGTCATCGGCACCTTGGCAATCAACTTTCCTCTCATTATATAAAGACTAAGGTCCTTCATGCTCATCCTATAGCGTTTTTCTAAGAGTTGTCCCAAACTTAGTATATTCATTTTTACGTTAGGGACATAATAAACATCACAAATAAACTCATGATTTCCATTTTTCAACTTAATCAAAATTTTGCCATGACCACTCACCGTTTTTTTTTTTCCTCCATTCCCGAACGTCACGTTGCGGAAACCCAGATTCATGAAGCTCCACGAACTTCTCCTTTGTGCGCACATATGGTTGCTTGATCCTGTATCAAGCACCCATGCATAATTTTCATCATACTCATCTCCTTTACACGCAACTAACAAGGTCTGGTCTTCTTGATTTTCTTTACTAACATAATTGGATTCTTCTTCTACGTCATCGATGAAAACCAACATTCCAGGAGCATAATGACAACGCTTATGACAATTATAGCATTCAACTTGACATTTGTCATACCTTGGCGTGTTATTGTTGCGCCATGAATTTTTTCCTCTACCACGACCTCTTATGGAGCTTGACCACTGGCCCCTCTGATCATCGTTATTCTTCTTGCCTCTTCCGTCACGTCGTAGCCGCGTCCTCTTCCTCTAACATTACTACTAGAGCTCTCTCCTTTGTCTTTCAAAGTGAGCTTCGCTGTAGAACTTGTTCTACTGCTCCTCTTGCTTCTCTTTCTCATTCTTTCTTCATGGGCTTGTAGCGATCCCATGAGCTCGTCCTGATCATGGATTCGACATCTTTGGACTCCTCAATTGCGACGACGATATAATCAAATTTTGGAACGAGTGACCGCAATATTTTTCGATCACATGACTATCACTCATGACCTCACCATTTCTTCTTAGTTGATTGATGACAACTAAAACTCTTGAAAAATAATAGGATATTAATTCAGACTCTTTCATGGAGAGAGATTCAATCTCACCTCTTAGAGTTTGCAACCACACCTTCTTCACTTTATCCACACCTTTGTAGGAATGTTGCAAAATCTCCCATGCTTGCTTTGCATTAGCGGCTCTTGATATCTTCTCGAAGGACGACTCATCCATGCCTTGATAAATAAGGAAAAAGCTGTTTTATCTCTTTTTCTTGATATACGTAGCATATCTTTTTCATTTTCCGGTAGCGCCGCTTCATCCTCCGGTTCAACATAACATTTTTCTATTATCTCCCATGCATCTTGCGATCCTAGTAACGCCTTCATTTGAATGCTCCAATTTTCATAATTATCTTTGGTGAGCTTAGGAATTTGGAAGGGAAACATTTCAGTAGCCATAGGATCTGTGGCTTTGATACCACTTTGTTGGAAATGATTTTGGGGTTAATGGCTAATTGGGTATTGAATTTTGGTAAACAGGCTCACAATCACCAAACTTGGTGTTTATAGAAAATTGAATTTTATTGCACTCAACAACTTTGTTTGTACAGGACCTTAACTTTCTTTCAAACTCTCACTTACTTTAGCTTTCACTCGATCACTTCACTGACGTTACTACCCACTTTGGGTTTCCACTCAACTATACCTCACTTTGGGTACTCGTTCAATTACAACTTCTCCACGATCTGCCCTATTATATGGAGCTTACAACTACTCTAGCCTTGTCTAGAATATTCATTACTTGACCGACCTTATTAAGTCCAGAACATTCTCTGACTCTCTAGTGTTCGACCTACTCCAGAAGACTCTTGACTTTTACATTTCTATTACATTTTCTTACTGACTTTGACTAATCTAAACATTTCTAGATAACGTGATGTCTTGACTCTTCTAGACATTTCTTGTTACCGTACTGACTCTAAATATTTCTCGGTATCAAGCTAACGGACTTGATGGATAAATCTCCACTAGATTCTTCTAATCCATTATTAGGCATAATCAAGTTTATATTTTTAAAGAGATGATCAAGTAGAACACTAAACTTGTCGTTTTGAATAGCATGTTGATGGTGCATCCTAATTAACTTGGGGTTTTTACCAATTCATACCAGAGTTTGCATACACACTGAACCAACGACCGATGTGGTTGAAAACTTCAAAAGTATATCGTTGATAATATCTTCATGAAGGCTTGCCAGTGTCGCCATTGTGCTTAGGTTTTTCTTCTTAATCATATAGCTGTTGGAATTTGCAGGGATGAATGCAGGTAGGTAGGTACTGTTGTTTTTATATATATACTAGGTATCACCCGGCCTATGGCCGGGCTCAACCTCTATCGGTTTTCTATGTTATTTGGTCGGTAGGTTTGGTATCCTCCAAATATTTTAATTAAGGACCGGAATTTAAATATCCAAAGCATTGTTTCGTGTTTAGTTAGCGGGACATATCGCCCGGTGCTTAGTTATGTACCCTATGAACTTGTTTGTTCTTTTAGTCGTGAAAATTAGCCGGGGCCGGGGCCTACGGCCCAGAGCCTTGGATTAGAAAATATAGGATAGTGTAGTATCCATCTTATTAGTTAACCTAGGGATCAACCTCTATCAAGTTTTCTATGTTACTTGGTCGGCTTGTCTGTATCCTCCAAATATTCTAGTCAAGATGTAAGTTAATTGGGGCTCATAGATACGGTATTTAAATATCTAAATTATAGTATCGTGTTTATTTAGTAGGGACATATCGCCGAAAGTGCTTAGTTGTATCCTACGGACTTTGTTGTTTTGTTGGTCAAAGAAAATTAGGATACAACGTAGTCTCTATATTAAAATTAGTTGTGATTTGGATGAAATCAAGAGTTTAAGTGTATATAAGTTAGTCGTGGCAAATGTGTTTTTTGTTTAGCTTATATGTTAGCCAGATACTAAGGCCTCGATATTTTGTTGGTCGAGTCAAATTACCACCCGGACATACCCTTAAACTATTTTAAAATTAATATTTGCATTAAAGTTAACATAATTATTATAAAATTAAATTAAGTTAAATTTTTGATTATATTGAATTACATGACAGAGGGGACTAAATATATTGTAGGGTCATAAAATAAGGGTTATTAGTAACATATATCCGTTAAGGTATATGGGGACTACCAGGGCCCTTTCAAAAGACTTATTGCAGTATTGATTTTGAATGTTTAGCGCCAACGTTGGCAGTAGCAATTTCTCTCCACCTTGAATTACATATTCTTTAATCTTTGTAGCGTGATCTTAATGATACTTGGCAGAAATTTCTTTTTATTATCGCTTTTTCTATTTAAGCACTGCTATTTAATTAAGGTTAAATATCAAACCTAGCAAAAACAAATCTTACCTTAGCAGCAGAGAAAGAGATCATCATGATGGTAAGATCTACAACTGATTTTTATTGCATTGTTTATGGGTAAAAATCGTTTCCGCCGATTTCGGTAAATTCGGTAGGTGAGTGAGAAACTGGTTTAAACCCTAAACAAATGTGCTGCACGTGAGCACTTTATAGATTCGAGAGATCAATCTGAACAAGTCCGGCCTAAACCAAGAAATGGCCGTTTCCGGACTTGTCGGTCACAAAGTGGAGGAGAAGGGTTGATTTGGGAGGGAAGCAAAGAAAGGTGTTGAGACCAGAATAGTGCAGGAGAGTAGTGTCTCGAATTGTATCGAAAGTGAAAGCTTAAGAAGCTTGCAAGAGATGGAAGCTTTTTGGAGAGCTTGCAAAGTTGCCTTTTCTGAGAGTGTTGTATTTTTCTCCTGACCGAGACCTGTCGTCCGGTGGAAATAGGTAAGACCTATTTATACAAGTCGAGATTTAAACGTATCCTGGCCTCATGAAGGAAGAGAGTAAAGGGTGAAATAATGGGAGGAGGTGGTAACCACATGGTGTTAATGGGTGAAAACGTTTTCACCATTATTTCCTCATTTATTTGACCGCTATATTCCTATTTACGCTTTATTAATGTGAGCGTAGTGTACGCTGCAAGCTGTGACCGCCAAACCAAAACCATGGAAAGCATCCCCCAGTTTGTGTTGATGTATCGAGTGTTGGTTGCACCTTGAGTGCAAGTGGCGCTGCTAGTGGCGCGTGTGGTATGTGCCATTGGCATGTGCAGAATGCCTTGGTGGTAGGTTGCATGGTTTGCAAGTTAGGCTACCAGCGTGTGTGTTTGGCATGTGTCAATGGCACGCATGGCCATTAGGGCTATGTCCTGGTAAGAAATCTACCAGCGATGCGTGTTGGCATTTGCCAATGGCATGCTCGGCCATTAGGGCCATGGCCTGGTAAGAAAAGCTACAAGTGATGCGTGTTGGCATGTGCCAATGACATGCGTGGCCAATTTGGGTCACGGCCTGGTAGGAAAAGCTACCAGTGATGCGTGTTGGCATGTGCCAATGACATGCGTGGCCAATTTGGGTCACGACCTGGTAGGAAAAGCTACCAGCGATGCGTGTTGGCATGTGCCAATGGCATATGCTCGGTCATTAGGGCCATGGCCTGGTAAGAAAAGCTACTAGTGATGCGTGTTGGCATGTGCCAATGGCATTATCGGCCATTAGGGCCATGGCACGGTAAGAAAAGCTACCACGATGCGTGTTGGCATGTGCCAATGGCATGCTCGGCCATTAGGGCCATGGCCAGTAAGAAAAGCTACCGGTAGCGTGTTGGTATGTGCCAATGGCATGCGTGGCCAATTTGGGTCGCGTCCTGGTAGGAAAAGATACCGCGAGCGGCGTGTTGGCATGTGCCAATGGCATGCGTGGACAACTTGGGTCGCGCCCGGAGGGAAAAGCTACAACGAGCGTGTTGGCATGTGCCAATGGCATGCGTGCCAATTTGGGTCGCGCCACAGTAGGAAAAGCTACCGGCGAGCATGTTGGCATGTTCCAATGGCATGCGTGGCCAATTTGGGTCGCGCCCTGGTAGGAAAAGCTATCGGTGAGCGTGTTGGCATGTGCCAATGGCATGCGTGGCAATTTGGGTCGCCACAGTAGGAAAAGCTACCGGCGAGAGTGTTGGCATGTGCCAATGGCATGCCTGGCCAATTTGGGTCACGATTTGGTAGGAAAAGCTACCAGCGAGCGTGTTGGCATGTGCCAATGGCATGCGTGGCCAATTTGGGTCGCGCCTAGTAGGAAAAGCTACCCGTGAGCGTGTTGGCATGTGCCAATGGCATGCGTGGCCAATTTGGCCTAGGTTGCATGGTTTGCAAGCCTAGGTGCGGGCGCTACTTTGTCATGGCGCGGCTAGGGCCAAGGTAAGGGTGTTTGGCTTGGCATGGGGTGACCCGGGCGTAGCTAGGGCCAAGGCGAGTGTGTTTGGCATGGCCGGCTAGCTCGGAGCAAGTGTGGCTGGCATGATTTGCCATTGGCACGGAGGTGCGGCTAGCATGGTTAGCATGCTTTGGCGCGTTTGGTGTGACTAGCATAGCTAGGGCCAAAGCCGGATGCGTTTGGCATGGCGCGGCTAGCTTGGGCTAAGTTTGGCTGGCATGATTTTCCATTGGCACAGAGGTGCGGCTAGCATGCTTTGGCGCATTTGGTGTGACTAGCATAGCTAGGGCCAAGGTAGAGTGCATTTGGCATGGCGCGGCTAGCATGGGCTAAGTTTGGCTGGCATGATTTGCCATTAGCACAGAGGGGAATTAGGGTTTTGTTCGTGGTAACCCTAATTTGAAAAAAATACCCCTATTAATTACCGATTGCATGCATTGAATGTTCTAATAAATATGTCGCTACAGTGACATTAGGTTATTCGGGGTTTTGCGATTTTACCCTTTGTCTAAAAACCACCATCAACATTAAGTCCCCTGCTTAGCTCGGAACATGAGCTTTGTTGCGAGGTAAACATAGGATGGTGACAAACTATCAACAGTAAATCGTAAAAAAAATTGAGGAGGCTTGTCTGACCTCTGGAAGTTTCACACAAATCGGGAGGCTGGCACAATTGGGAAGTCAGCATCATTGAGAAACATGAAGTTGGGCGGCATTGAGAAGTTGACGCGAGTTGGGAAACTGAGCGTGCTAGCTGGCGGGACCGGCGCAAGGTGGGGAAGCTGATCGTGCTAGCTAGTGGGACCGGCGCAAGGTGAGGAAGCTGAGCGTGCTAGCTGGCGTGACTTGGGCGGTCATTGGGAAGTTGGCGTGATGGGGCCGGTGTAAACAATGAGGGAGTAGGTGTTTCTACAGATAGCAAAGTTTCCTTATGTTTTTCCTTCCTTCACGCGGCTTCGGTCGGGGCATTATTCATGCTAAAATATGGAAGCGTTATGTCCCTCATTGCTTCCTTTCCTTCTTTAAGGTTCTGTATTCATACCCAACGTAATTCATCATCTCCCTCGTTTGAGAAAGGGTTCTTCTTGTTGAGTTTCTCTCTTTGTTATGTCGCACAGAGACGAATCATCTTCTAATCAGCCAGATTCTCCATGTGGAGGCGCGAGGTCTGACTCTTGCAGGAGCTTCCCAACAAGGGTTATTCGGGTTAAGAAAATCATACCGGTATGTCTTTTTCTTCTTTGGTGGACTGACGTACGCTTTACCGCTTGTTTGATGAATGGAAAATATCCCTTTTGTGCAGAGATATCCCGTTGGAGCATGCGTTACTGTTGTCGACAAGGATGACCTAGTCGTTCCCTTCCCTTCAAATCCAACCTAATTGACTGCTGCAGACTTGGAGAACGCTGATTTAGGGCTCTCTTGTCATGAATATCCCTATGCATGTTTGTCGTTTGGGACTAGTATGAGGTGTCTCTCCTCCAATTACCGGAATATTGGTGGTTTCCTGGTGCGGAAAGAATTCGTGGTCCTTTATACGAGGATATGGAAGACATGCGGCCATGTCGCTACCAGGAGAGCAGTGAAGTGTTGTTCGTCCGCCTTGGTTTCCGTAGTGAACTGTATTTTGCCAATGATTGCTGGGATGGAGAATATGTCCATCGTCTCTTTGTTTGAGAGTTAGCCATTCAAAGGTGGGAGAACATGGTGTCCACCTCGTGAATCCTTGAGTTTAATATCGGTGGTTGCGGCATCGTCTCAATATTGTGAAAGTCGACAGAGTGGTATTCTTCTGGTGTGATTCCTACCACAGAAGCCATGCTATAAGAGGAGAAAGCTTTGCCTTGGAGTCTCAGAGGATTGAAGATTTAACTCGAGACTTGAAGAGTAGGAATTTTGATGTAGCATGTTGCATGGAAGTGATTAGGCGTAGTATGCCTTAAGCCACTTTCCGTTGATGATTTGTCTCTAGCTTTCCCCATCTTCTTTGATAATCTTGTAGTAACCACTTTGTCATACGCTTTAGTGATTATGTACTGACCCTTCCCATTTGGGAGAAAACTTGTTGCCGATGCATCTTCTTTGGATGTGTTTGGCGATTTTTAGCACTGAGATCTCCTTCCTTAAAAACCCCTGGATTTTACATGGATGTTGTACGCTCGGGTGTTTATGGGTAAAAATCATTGCTGCCGATTTCGGTAAATCCGGTAGGTGAGTGAGAAACTGGTTCAAACCCTAAACAAATGTGCTGCACGTGAGCACATTATAGATTCGAGAGATCAATCTGTACAAGTCCGACCTAAACCAAGAAATGGCCGTTCGGACTTGCTTCGGTCACAAAGTGGAGGAGAAGGGTTGATTTGGGGAGGGAAGCAAAGAAAGGTGTTGAGACCAGAATAGTTCGGGAGAGTAGTGTCTCGACTTGTATCGAGAAAGTGGAAGCTTCGTAAGCTTGCAAGAGATGAAAGCTTTTTGGAGAGCCTCGCAAAGTTGCCTTTTACGAGAGTGCGGTATTTTTCTCCTGACCGAGACTTGTTGTCTCGGGTGGAAATAGGTAAGACCTATTTATACAAGTCGAGATTGAAACGATCTGTCCTCATGAAGGAAGAGAGTAAAGGGTGAAATAATGGGAGGAGGTGGTAACCGCAAGGTGTTTATGGGTAAAAACGTTTTCACCATTATTACCTCATTTATTTGACCGCTTTATTCCTTTTCACGCTTTCTTAATGTGGGTGTAGTGTACGCCGTAAGTCGGACCGCCAAACCAAAACCCCGGGAAAGCATCCCCACTTTGTGTTGATATCTCGAGTGTTGGTTGCACCTTGAGCGCAAGTGGCGCCGCTAGTGGCGCGTGTGGCATGTGCCATTGGCATGTGTGGAATGCCTTGGTGGTAGGTTGTACGTTGAGTGTAAGTGGAAATGCCGTGAGCTGCTAGTGGCGTGTGTGGCATGTGCCAATGGCATGTGCGGAATGCCTTGGTGGTAGGTTGCATATTGAGTGTAAGTGGCAATGCCAGAGCTGCTAGTGGCGTGTGTGGCATGTGCGGAATGCCTTGGTGGTAGGTTGCATGTTGAGTGTAAGTGGCAATGCCAGAGCTGCTAGTGGCGTGTGTGGCATGTGCCAATGGCATGTGCGGAATGCCTTGGTGGTAGGTTGCATGGTTTGCGAGTTAGGCTACCAGCGAGCATGTTGGCATGTGCCAATGGCATGCGTGGTCGTTAGTGAATCGTGGCCTTGGTAGGAAAAGCTACCGGCGAGTATGTTGGCATGTGCCAATGGCATGCGTGGCCGTTAGGGCGTGGCCTTGGTAGGAAAAGCTACCGCGAGCATGTTGGCATTTGCAATGGCATGCGTGTGGCCGTTAGGGGCCGTGGCCTTGGTAGGAAAAGCTACCCACTAGCATGTTGGCATGTGCCAATGGCATGCGTGGCCGTTAAGGCCCCGTGGCCTACGTAGGAAAAGCTACCAACGAGCATGTTGGCATGTGCCAATGGCATGCGTGGTCGTTAGGGCCGTGGCCTTGGTAAGGAAAAGCTACCAAATGAGCATGTTGGCATATGCCAATGGCATGCGTGGCCGTTAGGCCGTGGCCTTGGTAGGAAAAGCTACCGGCGAGAGCATGTTGGCATGTGCCAATGGCATGCGTGGTCGTTAGGGCCGTGGCCTTGGTAGGAAAAGCTACCAACGAGCATGTTGGCATGTGCCTATGGCATGCGTGGCCGACTTGGCCTACGTTGCATGGTTTGTAAGCCTAGGCGTGGGCGCCATTTTGGCATGGCATGGCTAGGGCCAAGCCGAGTGCTTGGCTTGGCGTGACGGACTAGCGTAGCTAGGACCAAGGAAGAGTGCGTTTGGCATGGTAGCATTTGGCTCGGGCTAAATGTGACTTGGCATGGTTTGCCATTGGCATGGAGGTGAATTAGGGTTTTGTTCGTTGTAACCCTAATTTGAAAAAATACCCCCTATTAAATACTGACTACCTGCCTTAAATGTCTTAATAAATGTGTCACTGGTGACATTAGGTTATTTTTTAGGGTTTTACAAGTTTACCCTTTGTTTAAAAACCACCATCAACATTAAGTCCCCTGCTTAGCTCGGAACAGGGGCTTTGTTGCGAGGTAAGCATAAGATGGTGACAAAATATCAACACACTACACCAAAACCAGGATTTTATCACAGTGTAGATTGTCACAGATTCTTTATCAGTAACAGATACACCTGTGACAGGTCTTGTAACAAGTATAACTGTTACCAATTTTTGGAATCGTGATGGTAAATTAAGTAACAAAAATATTTGTGAGATAATAAATTTTTACACAACACTTACCATCAAAATACTATTTCCACCCAATATTTTTTTAACACCAAAAGCAAACCCAAGTTTTACAACTATTATGGGTTCTTTTATCACTATCGTACCAACAATTAGACAAATAACAGTTCCATTAAATTTTTAAAAATCAAAAAAAATATATTTTTTCTTTATCTAAATCCAAATATCAATAAATCATTTCCTCTTTTTTCCAAAAATTGACACCTAGCTAATCTAACAAAAGACTTAAACAAAGACTTGGTCAAAAACTTAACGATTTATTCTTTTATACCCATTTCACAAAAACTACTCCACCAGAACATTCTTTTGCTCCGCCATTAAAGCTCCTGAGAAGAACCAGTCTTGTCTTCATCTCGATCGATTCAGCTCGTCTTTAGTGCCATTAAAAAGATGAAGATAATATCACTAGCGCTCTTCATCTCGATCAATTTCAGTTGGATCTCATGCAACTGAAGATGACGAAGATGATGGTGAACAGTTATTGCGCTGATGATACAACTCGCTGGGTTCTCTTCGTATTAGATCAGGTAAATTATTCTTTACTCTCTATCTATTCTTATTCAATGGATAATCAATTCGCTTATATTAAACTGGGGATTTTTCTAATTAGGTTAAAAATTAGGGGAAAGTTAGTTTTGGTTGATTTTAGAATTGAGTTGCGGTTGTAGAACGCTTATATGTGATGGGTTTTGGTGGATTTGTTTGTGTTGTTAGTTAATTTTGAAAATTGAATGTTATTACTTGTGCATCTGGAAGTTGTGCTAGAAGCTTATTCTATTGAATTGAGATTTTGCGAGCTATTTTTCGTAGTAGTGTTTGTTTGATTCTTTTGTGCTGTTAGTTGTTGTGCAGCTACTTCAATATGATAACTACAAGTTGTGCATTCGCACCGGTATTAGTAAATTGTATTGTAAGAATTATGCAGTTTAGTTGAACTTTAATTGATTTTTGATTTTTTCATTCAAATCGTGGATATTTCAATTGTATATGTAAGTTATTGTCTATAGATGAGTAATTGAGATGCCTTTACTCTCTACTCTATCTTTTTGATACTCCAAGTAGTTTAGTTATCATTAATCGGAGCTATTGGCCACTCTACCATCTGACTTCGGGATTGCTAAGATAATTTTTGGTTTGTTCAAAAGTAAATTTTGGGCAGGACATGTCATTTTCTATGTTAGGTAGGTATATTTTGGAATCAACCAAATCAAAATTGTGTATTGACAGCTACTTAAGTGTAAATATTGAAGACTTTTGTACACAATGTTGTGTGAAACCCGTTGGTTCGTTAGCGCTTTTCTTTATCAGAATCTAAGTCTACCTTGCATATTAACACCGCCAAATTTATTTCCTTTTGTATGACACAGCATGAGTTCATCAATTTCTAGGGTCATTTTGAATTTTGAATGCACTGTCCTCCCTTCTGGCCATGACAGTGATGCTATAAGCTACTATTAAAATGATTTTTTGTCTCGATCTTAATGTGGCTGCCAACATTTTGTATGAATATGTTTTTCCCGTCCCACCACTTCCTAAGACGAAAAACCCTCCCCTTTTTTACTTTTTATGCACCGCCTCTGTTACTGCCTCAAGCACCTTTCTTTGCTCGATGTTCAATCCCTTGTGCAGCCTTAAAAAAAACTTCAGAAAGTGGAGGTTTGTAGTGCTGTAGTTCTTGATCGATGAGCATGTTTTCTTTTTGAGTTGTTCATCTTTGATCTCAAGATCTTCATTGTCTAATACAGTTTTTTGTCGATGTTGAATATCATCAAATAGGAGTCTCCACTACATGTTCCATAGTTCTTCTGGATTTGTTATTTCGCAAATCAGTAACAACGTAATAAAATTTTTACATAATAACTTACTAAATGGGCAAGTAACTGCCTATTCCATTGCCTCGTGCCATTCTCTGTCATCGTCCATTCTTTTGGAATTTTGGAAATGCAAAGTGGTGGGTCTGGTAGTTATGCTGTAGTGTGCGTGTGTATTTATAATATTACGAAACGATGTGATATCCTAAATCTAAAGCTAAAAGGTTATGATTTGCAACAGGGAATATATCTTCATGGATTGTGCCAACTGGTTTACGAGCGTTAATTGGAGCACGGATGACACGGTAGGGAAATTGCTTTTCTAAGCTATGTCAAATTCTCTTAGTAGCACTTGCCAGCTTAATCATTCCCTTCGCTATCACAACCACATCCACTAAGTGACTAATTTCTTACTATAATTATATTTTGTCAGCCAACTGTCGGTTCACTCAAGTGCAGCATGTGGTATTGTTGTTTCCTTGAGATATTTATGGTGGTGGTGGTATCGATTCTTACACTCCATCAAGTTAATTTTGGACTTTAACTTCGTGTATTTAGTTATAAATGGAACTGGACGATTGTGTATACTATAATGTTCCTTGCTATGCTCTCCTTCTGAGCAGCATTTGTTTTTGGATCAGACCTGAAAGATCAATTCCTCTGTGAAAAGATTGTTAATTTCGGTTTGCATGACTTAGTTAGGACAAAGCAAGATTGTTAATTTTGGTTTGCAGGACTTGGTTAGGAACAGAGAAGAACATACTTATGTCTGTGAAATTGCACTGAATTACAATACTTTCAGCATGTTACCCATTGTGTTAGATTTTGATTATACAACTGACTTAACATGAACACGAATATTTGGGCTCCCCTCTACAAAATCAGTTTGAACTTTGATGTGTGTTTGTCTTGGATGCCAAAATCAATATGTTTATTCTCTTTACTGATTTTATGCAGTGTAGTCAGCAGAAAATGGAGGAACAGCAAAGATATTCAACGTCAAATCATCATGTTGAAACACTTGAGAAGAAGATAATAAGATGAGAGTTTGTTTGATGGATTGAGTTGTGAAATGGTGTATCAAGTATATATGGTTTTATAGTTGAGACTTGAGAATGAATTATTAACACAACCAAGCGCTGGGCTGGTGGTGTAGTTGTTTGTGTGTGTCCTGTAGGTGGTGGTATCGATTCTCTTACTACCCTATCCATCGAGTTTTCTATTATTTATTTTTATTATATTTTAGTAAACAAGAGGGACAGGTGTCAATCTCACCTTCTTCATTTTACTGAAAAGTCTGACGAGACTGAAAAGAAGTAAACTGTCAGTCAATAAGCCAAACGTGCTCACTCTAACAAATTTGAGAATAGTAGGAACTTTGCCACTTCATTTCAAACTTTCCCCGCCTTTCCCTCCTAATTGAAAGCTTCTCAAAAGATATTTATGGTTTGTGCTTGTCCGATAGAGTTTAAAATATCAAGCATGTTTGCTATGTATTTTATTTTCCTGACAAAGTCCTCTTGAGTTCTCTATTTTATCATTTCTCAATTACAATTTTAAGAGTTGATTATTAACAGTTTAGTGTAAAGTGACTGGATTATGTTATTTTATTTAATTGTAGAAATTTAGTGTAGAATGTTGAACAACGTTTTTTAAGTTTCTAGTAATCTTTGTATCAATTTTTTATATTTTGTTCGAATATGATATATTCTCAATCTTTACTACTAGTCGAATATGATATAATTGTCATTTTAGAAAACAACCATCTTAAGGAATCTTACTCTAGTAATCTTTAAATGGATGGATTAAATGAGTTCTTTGTAGTATTTGAATTTTCGACTTAGAGTAGTCAACTCAGCAATCTTTGGCCGATGTTTCGATCTCGGATCTAGAAACTCAGTAACTTTTGCTGGATATACAATATAGCGAGAAATAGGGGTTTTAAGGTTTCGTAGAATATCTCGAAGGAATCTTACCGTAAATGGATGGATTCGTCATTCTTACCAAGTTTCGACTTAGAGTAGTCAACTCGCGGCTTAGAAGTAGTCAACTCGCGGTGTTTCGATCTCGGATCCTGGTACGCATACAATATGCGAGAATAGGGTTTTTAAGGTTTCTTAGAATATCTCGAAGGATCTTACCCGTAGATGGATGGATTCGTCATTCTTACCAAGTTTTACTAAGAGTAGTCAAGAGTAGTCAACGCATACAATATGCGTAAATAGGGTTTTAAGGTTTCGTAGAATTTCAAGGAATCTAAATGGATGGATCCCGTTACGCGATTTATAGTAGTCAATATTGAACCTGGGCACGCATACAAATAGGGTTTTTAAGGTTTAGTAGAATATCTCGAAGGAATCTTACCTCGCAAATGGATGGATTCGTCGTTCTTCAACTCTCGAGTTTGATCTCGGATTTCGATTTAGAAATAGGGTAGTCAATCCTGTAAATGGATGGATTCGTTCTTACCAAGTTTCGATCTTGGATCCGGATCCGCATACAATATGCATAAATAGGGTTTTAAGGTTTCGTAGAATATCTCGAAATGGAATCTTTTTGTAAATGGATGGATTCTAAATAGGTCGTTCTTCTCGAAGGAATTACGATTTATAGTAGTCAACTCGCGGTCATGTTTCGATCTCGGATCTGTACGCATACAATATGCAAGAAATAGGGTTTTTTAAGGTTTCGTAGAATATCTCGAAGGAATCTTACCCGCAAATGGATGGATTCGTCGTTCTTACCAAGTTTCGATTTAGAGTAGTCAACTCGCGGCCGAGGTTTCGATCTCGGATCTGGTACGCATACAATATGCCAGAAATAGGGTTTTTCAAGGTTTCGTAGAATATCTCGAAGGAATCTAACCTGTAAATGGATGGATTCGTCGTTCTTACCGAATTTCTGACTTAGAGTAGTCAACTCGCGGTCATGTTTCGATTTCGGATCCTTGTATCATACAATATT
Source organism: Papaver armeniacum (assembly GCA_023531295.1). Lineage (NCBI taxonomy): Eukaryota > Viridiplantae > Streptophyta > Magnoliopsida > Ranunculales > Papaveraceae > Papaver > Papaver armeniacum. The sequence continues at coordinate 222,266 of JAJJWW010003425.1, forward strand.
ATGCGAAATATACAATATGGAAGGAATCAAAAATAGGGTTTTTTAAGGTTTCGTAGAATATCTCGAAGGAATCTAACGAAGGAATCGTAAATGGATGGATTCAAGTTTTCTTAGAGTAGTTCTTACCGGGAATTTATCTTGAGAGGGTTTTAGTTTAGTCAATCTAGAAGGAATCGGTCATGTTTCGATCTCGGATCCTTGTAGTCGCATATCAATATGCGTGCATACAATATGCAAAAATAGGGTTTTTTGGAATTCTCGAAGGAATCTAACTTTGTAAATGGATGGAATATCTCGAAGGAATCTTGGACCAGTAAATGGATGGATTCGCTGTAAATGGATGGATTCGTTCTTACCGAATTTCTCGATTTATAGTAGTCAACTCGAAATAGGGCCGGAGTTTCGATCTCGGATCCCGTACGCATACAATATGCAAGAAATAGGGTTTTTTAAGGTTTCGTAGAATATCTCAAGGAATCTTACCTGTAAATGGATGGATTCGTCGTTCTTACCAAGTTTCGACTTAGAGTAGTCAACTCGTAAATGGATGGCCGAGTTTCGATCTCGGATCTGCACGCATACTGATATGCATAAATAGGGTTTTTAAGGTTTCGTAGAATATCTCGAAGGAATCTAACTTTGTAAATGGATGGATTAAATGCGTTCTTCCGAATTTCTGACTTAGAGTAGTCAACTCGCGGCCAGGTTTCGATCTCGGATCCTGGTATGCATACAATATGCAAAAATAGGGTTTTTTTAAGGTTTCGTAGAATATATCGAAGGAATCTAAACTGTAAATGGATGGATTAAATCGTTCTTACCGAATTTCGACTTAGAGTAGTCAACTCGCGGCGGGTTTCGATCTCGGATCCTTGTATGCATACAATATGCAAAAATAGGGTTTTTTAAGTTTTAGTAGAATATCTCGAAGGAATCTAACTTTGTAAATGGATGGATTCGTCATTCTTACTCGAATTTCGACTTAGAGTAGTCAACTCGCGGTCATGTTTCGATTTCGGATCCTTGTACGCATAGTAAACAATATGTAAATAGGGTTTTTTTAAGGTTTCGTAGAATATCTGAAGGAATCTTACAGTAAATGGATGGATTTATCATTCTTACCAAGTTTCGACTTAGAGTAGTCAACTCGCGGCCAGTTTCGATCTCGGATCCTTGTACGCATACAATATGCGAAATAGGGTTTTTAAGGTTTCGTAGAATATCTCGAAGAAATCTTACTCGTAAATGGATGGATTAAATCGTTCTTACCAAGTTTTTCGACTTAGAGTAGTCAACTCGCGATCGGTTTCGATCTCGGATCCAGTACGCATACAATATGCGAAATAGGGTTTTTTAAGGTTTTGTAGAATATCTTGAAGGAATCTTACCTGTAAATGGATGGATTTATCATTCTTACCAAGTTTCTGACTTAGAGTAGTCAACTCGCGGCCAGGTTTCGATCTCGGATCCTGGTACGCATACAATATACAGAAATAGGGTTTTTTAAGGTTTTGTAGAATATCTTGAAGGAATCTTTCATGTAAATGGATGGATCCAAATGAGAAACTCAGGTATAACTCTAGTAATCTTTGAACCTAGGATGTTCAAAACTGATATATTTCTTATCCAGTTCATCCAAATGAGAAACTCGGGTCTAACTGGATTTATAATCTTTGAATCGGGATGTTCAACCGAGATATTTTCGATCCGGTTCATCCAAATGTGAAACTCGGGTCTAACTCTAGTAATATTTGAACTTGGGATGTTCAGAAACTTGAATATATTTCATCTAAATGGATTCACCCGAACGAGAAACTTAGGTCTAACTTTAGTAATATTTGAACCTGTGATGTTCAATTATGATATATTTCGTCTCCAGTTCACCCGAACGAGAAACTCAGGTCTAACTTTAGTAATCTTTGAACTTGTGATGTTCAATTATGATATATTTCGTTTCCAGTTCATCCGAAAGAGAAACTCAGCTCTACCTCTAGTAATATTTGAACCTGGGTTGTTTGAAACTGATATATTTCTTCTCCAGTTCGTCCAAATGAGAAACTCGGGTCTAACTCTAGTAATCTTTGAACGTGGGATGTTTAAAATTGATATAATTCTGATCCAGTTCATCCAAATGAGAAATTCGGGTCTAACTCTTGTAATCTTTGAACCTGGGATGTTCCATATTGATATATTTCTGATCCATTCATTCAAATGAGAAACTCAAAGGTCTAACTCTAGTAATCTTTGAACTTGGGATGTTCGAAAATGATATATTTCTTCTTCAGTTCGTCCAAATGAGAAACTCAGGTCTAACTCTAGTAATCTTTGAACCTGGGATGTTTAATACTGATATAATTCTGATCCAGTTCAGCCAAATAAGAAACTCATGTCTAACTCTAGTAATATTTGAACCTGGTATGTTCGAAATTGATATATTTCTTCTCCAGTTCGTCCAAATGAGAAACTCGTGTCTAACTCTAGTAATCTTTGAACCTAGGATGTTCAAACTCGATATATTTCTTATCCAGTTCATCCAAATGAGAAAATCGGGTCTAACTCTAGTAATCTTTGAATCTGGGATGTTCAATACTGATATATTTCCAATCCAGTTCATCCAAATGTGAAACTCGGGTCTAACTCTAGTAATATTTGAACTTGGGATGTTCGAAACTGATATATTTCGTCTTCAGTTCACCCGAACGAGAAACTTAGGTCTAACTTTAGTAATCCATGAACCTGTGATGTTCAATTATGATATATTTTGTCTCCAGTTCACCCGAACGAGAAACTCAGGTCTAACTTTAGTAATCTTTGAACCTGTGATGTTTAATTCTATTATATTTCGTCTCTAGTTCATCCGGACGAGAAACTCAGTTCTAACTCTGGTAATCTTTGAACATGTGATGTTTAATTATGATATATTTCGTCTCCAGTTCATCCGGACGAGAAACTCAGGTCTAACTCTGGTAATCTTTGAACATGTGATGTGCAATTCTGATAAATTTCGTCTCCAGTTCATCCGGACGAGAAACAAGGTCTAAATCTGTAATCTTTGAACATGTGATGTTTAATTCTGATATATTTCGTCTCCAGTTCATCCGGACGAGAAACTCAGGTCTAACTCTGGTAATCTTTGAACTCGGGATGTTTAATTCTGATATATTTCACCTTCAATTCATCCGAATCGGAACTCAGGTCTAACTCTAGTAATCTTTGAACTCGGGATGTTTAATTATGATATATTTTATCTACAGTTCATCCGAAAGAGAAACTCTGGTCTAACTCTAGTAATCTTTGAAACTGGGATGTTTGAATCTGATAAATTTCATCTCCAGTTCCTCCGAATGAGAAACTGTGGTCGAACTCTAGTAATCTTTGAACATGGGATGTTCGAATCTGATAAATTTCATCTTTAGTTCCTCCGAATGAGAAACTTTGGTCCAACTCTAGTAATCTTTGAACATGGGATGTTCGAATCTGATAAATTTGATTTTCAGTTCCTTCGAATGAGAAACTCACGTCTAACTCTAGTAATCTTTGAACCCGGATGTTCATTTTTAACACATGGTAAGAAGCTGACCATCAAATATTTGTGGACCAATTAAATTGATGTCGTAGATAATTATCGTCTAGCTCTACCACACTATAAAAGAATTATAGCAAAATTGTGTCCCTCTATCTCGTTGTTTAGTTAGTCGAGGAAACTATTCTATACAAGGTTAGAAGAGAGAGAAAGGCACTTAGTCTTATCTCATCTCTTACTCTCTTTCACCTCCGCCTCCCACCCTCCCACTTTCCGCTGCAAGAACGTGAAACCCTAATTCATATCATTATGTTCTATGTTTAAATCTATGAGATCTTCTATTATTTCTGTTTTATTCCTTTTGCGCATCGGCTGCGAGAGTTTATCTATGATCTGATTGTTACTCAAACAGGAAGCCTAAATCTTCTTTCAGAGTTTAAATCTATGAGTATTATTAGTCTCGAAATCGGAACAAGATCCTAATCTTAATTTCGTAGTCTTTATCTCCAGATATTTCATTATTGATTTTATTTATCTTTTATTGATTTTGTTTGGATCTGGTTTTGTGAATGGAAGGTTTCAGATTTCATGAGTTAAGATTTGGGTTTATTTTCTTAATTTGTTCTTTCAAATTTAGGATTGACAGGTTTCCTTTCAAATGGTTGGGGATTGGGGTTTGTCTGCTATTTTTTCGATTGAAGTTTTAATTTTGGGAAGGTTTTCTTATTCATTTTTTGGGTTTAAGTCATATATTTATTTATGGAAGTGATAGCTAGAGGTTACTGTAATAACATGGAATTTTGATATTGGTTCAGATCTGAACTTTTGTAGCATAGGGTTTGCTGTATCTTGAGTTGATGTTATTTATGGAAGTAGTTTTTTAGCTTTGACCTTTATTTCTCTATTTGCACAAATGAAAATTGGTGTTTTTTCACTATCTTCACTACCAGGTCAAGGCAGTTGAAATTTTTAATGGGAAAGAAAAAGGATCAGTATGTTCGTATTGAAATTGGTGTTAGTGATGTACTTGTATACAGTTAGACGTATGTTTGAATATGTATATCCTACTTAAACCTGGAGTAAATTCATATTGATATTTAGGATTTAAAGCTGACATTTTATGCCTTTGCAAAGTTGTCTAGTACGTATAATACATTTGCTGAGTTAATTTCAGATTTGATTTGCCCAGGTTCTTATTCCACTTTATCTACTTTGACTAATTATTTACTTCGCTTATTTTTTGTGGGTATGGTCGTTTGATGGGGTTCCCCTGTATGATGGATGTTGATAAAAAATTTTTCCAATCATTGGCATATGTGCTACTAATTTTGGTATTACTACACAAGAGCATTTTCATTGGCATATGTACAAGAGCATTTTCATTTTATGCACATAAAGTACAAGAGCATTTTCATTTATGCACATAAAGTGTTTGTCCTAGTGCCTCTATAAATTAATATATATGCTTGCAGCGTATTCCAAATGATTGTTGTGAACAAATCTTATTGAAGTTATTGGTGATGTTCTCATATCCGTCACTTGGGATCAAGTGAGATTGGATTATTTGTAAATGAAAGTCACTAATTAGAAGGGCTTGCACATATTTAGGAACATTGAAAATTAAGGGAAGTATAAAAATGAGTCTTACCACAGTCGTTTATGTATTTTGTTGATTTTTTTTTTTTAAAGGGGTTTCCTTCTTTTTTAGTTTACTGTTTTATGGGTTTTCCCTTAGGAAATTTACGTTTTGTATTCCTTCTTGGTAAGAGAAAGTGATGGTCACGAATATTTTTAGTTCTAAATTTTACTTCAAACTTTAGATTACTTTCAGTCCATATTTTTTTGTGTCCTGTGTTCACTTATAGTTTTCAGCTCTTCTTGAACTTCCATATTTTTTTTAGCCTGTTTGTATATACTAACATTGATATCTGTAAGTGTCAGATCCATGTTATATCGAGCTTTTGGACATGTTATTTTCAACAGTCCAATTTCTGTTGTTGTGACTGATTCAAAGAGGTTAGCTTCTGTGAAACTTGAAACTTCTGATTGTGATTTTGTAGGCAGTGTGTTCTTTATAATCATTCTGAACTTGTCATTTTTCATTTTCATTGCAGGTCATTTCTGCATTGTTGGATTGTTTGTCCTTGTTGAGATTGGATGTACGAGATAAAGAGCTTCTTGCTCATCTTATCAGGGATTACATGTAGCTGTTGGTAGATTGCTTGAGTTGAATGTACACAGTTATGGTGCGAGTTTTGGTTTCTTGACCATGTAATATGTATACATCGTAAATGCGTTACATGTTCAAGAAAATGAGAACCCGCATTTTTATACCTCCGTGATAGTTGAGAAGACCAGTGAAAAGCAGAGAAGCAGGGAGAATTAGATTTTGGGGGTTCTCAAGCACAACAGCTACGGGGTAAGCTCCATTTGTACTCAATTTATATATACCTAAAGCAGAGCAATTGTATTTACTAATCCACTACTTTTGCTTTTAAAAGTAGGATTAATCAACTCCATACTATTCATTCATTGGCATTCCTCGAAGTCAATGCTATTCCACAGTATAATCGACTCACAGAAATTGAATCCAAACCTGAAGTGATCGTTGGCATGATTCTGGTAAATATGCAGCTGAATTGCCAGCTCATTCATAGTGTATTGGTATTGCTCTCTCGTTCTCTCTTTGTACTGCACCCTTGATCTCACTTTCCCTTTGATCTTTTTGCTCCTCAAACCCTAGATTACACAACTCTTACTACTGAGAAAAGCCCTTAATATTTGTTCAAATTTGTAAATCCTTTGGTTCTCAATTTAGTACTTGTTTATGTTTTTTATTTGTTTCGATTTTCTAGTTCTGATAGTTTGTTGTTTGTTTTGTGCAGAGTAGTGTTATGGAAGCGCTTGAAAATGTAACTGCTGAATGTGATTTTGATTCGAAACAGGTTTGGGAATTTTTTTGTTAGGTTTTTGTTGTGATTAGTGTTTTCTTTAGTCCTATGAATGAACTGCTGGATGTGTAATTTCTGTTTGTGTGTTTTTATTGTAGGGTTCTGATTGTGGTGAGAAGGAAGTGGTGGAGGGGAATGTGGTAATGTTGGAGTGGTTGGCTGACTGGTTCTCGTGTGTGTTGGTGTTGGCAGTGGTACACTTGGACCTGGAGGTTGTCTATGTTGGTTGTGTTGTGTGTTGGTGTTGGACTGGTGGTTCTATTGGTGGAGTTGGCGATTGCTTTTTGGTATTGGTAGTGGTGTTACGTGTTCAAGAAAATGAGAAATCGCATATACTTTTTCCAGCCTTGAGAAGTATCCTAGGCTTGACTCGATTGTACCAAGGTTTGAACCTAAACATTCTCAGATTTTTTAGAAGTTGGAAAGTTTGACTTTAACCTGAAAATGCTTAGTTTTGCAGTATATCAGTTCCTTGGAAACTCTGTGGTTGAACTTTATGGGTGGACTTTAACTGTGTATCATCATGCATTTGTACATATTCCTCTACATTTTGGTGCTTTACAGCATGAAATTGTTATGCATAAGTAGTTCTGAATTGTACATATTCTTCTACGTTTTCGGGGTTTAATGTTCGAGATAATGATTTTTCTAGGGTGCATGTTTGTTTACAGTTATACTAGCCTCTGATAGATAATGATTTTTGCTTGCTATGCCGTGTATGAATGTGTAAAGCATGTATTTTATGAGAAGGAAAAATGGACCTAGGAAAAGGAATCGCTACTTCCCGTTACAGACTTGTAGAAATTGGTTGATTAAGCTAAATTTTGATGTTCAGAATGAGAAAGGCAGTTAGAAAAAGATAGATTAATGGATAGTTGATTGCACATGAAGTGTTTGTTGAAAACTTGAAATATTAATACGGCAATTAGTCCATCTGACTTGTTAGGGTGTATTTCCGACCCTCTTAGTACTCTATTTATACTTGGATTAGAACAAGATTTATATCCAGTGTGGAAATTATGTAAGCATCACAATAGAAAATCTCTGGACTCGATGTATAATTTGTGGAAATTCTGATTTGTTCATACAATACGCAGGTGGTCTTGGATTTCTATTGTTTACGTATCTTTCTTCTTGTGTGTAAGTAATGGAAAATAGCCTAGCTATCAAGTATGGGATGATATAAATTTCCACGATTCTGCCTATGAATCTCTACAAGACGATAACCAGAGAAAGGCAAATGGTGTTGCCTTTCTAACATGATTCACTGCACCTATGCATATGTTTCAGCTGCTCAAGATCCTAACATGTATTCTAACCAAGGCTATGGGGGTATTGGATATGGTTAACTGTCAATAGCACCAACATCAGGTATGATCTCGTTCTTTCCCTCATTTCGGATTTTAAGTTTCACTATATCATGTAAATTATAACCAAGTTTAATTTTGGTTTTGCTTGATCCAGTGATTTGATCAGATAGCCAGAGTCAATGTGGTGGGCAGATGAAAGCTATATTTTTCAATTAAAGAAGAGGTCAGGTCTCAGTAGTCTAAGACTCTAATGGTTTAGATGTATCCTAGTTAGATCTCCTATTTTCCCATTTCCTGCTGCACGATGGATTGGACTGCTAACTTAGGGTAGTAAACATGAAGAGATTGTTATTTTCTGTTATTTCTGTTTTTTTTTTTCTTTTTTTTTTCCTTTATGGTTTTATGTCTGTATATGACTCTTATCTTCTAGGGTAGTATACTTTAGTAACTTATTTTGTTCTAGTGTGTATTAAGAACTGAAGGAAGTCATTGTACTGATGTTGATTTTCTTTGCAGGAACGACGTTCTTTGTCGTATGTGAACCAGAGACGCAACACATGGATGCTCTACTTGACACTTCACACACACAGACATCCACGTTGAGAAATCTGAGTTGGCTCTTTCAAGATTTAGCAACGTAATTAAACATGTGAGTTAGCCCTATCACATGTTGAACCATGTCTATTATCAACTTTGCATATGCAATTGTAACTCTTGTCTTGAGACTAATGAATAAGATTGAATTGTTTTTGGATAATTTACTTACTTTGAGCTTGTATATTGAATGTATTGACTTCTTGTATGCAGTTTGTGAATGTATGAATTGCCATTCCAATAAGAATGACCTGCAATTGGGTTGTATTTTAGGCGTGTACTCTGGAAGTCTGAGCCCAGGATGAGGACCAGTATCACATGCCTGTAAACTGGAAGCCCAGGTCCATGAAATTGATCTGGGGCTACCCACTTTTTTTTTTATTGTAACTGAAAGAATTGTCACGGATATAACTGTGACAAGAATTGTGAAGTAAAAACACCACGTGTCATCATCGTACTGTTGTTACAAATAAGAGTAACAGTTTAATCGTTACAACAACCGTGACAAAAAGATGACAGGTGTCCTATGAGTATTGTTATAAAACAATGGCAACGTTAATATATGTTACTTTTTTCGTGACAAAAAAGACACGTGTCGTCGAAACAATCGTTGCAAGGATTGAGAATGATTATAGCCGTTGTTGTATGTGTGGCTCTTTCAGACACGTGGCACACAATTAATTGTTGTAAATAGGGAGTAACAGTTAAAACCGTTAAGATAAATGTGACAAATATGACACGTGTCACAATCATAAAATTAAGTCAATTGTTACTATTAACTATTGTAACGCTTTTTAAATGTGACTGTATCTGGAGATTGTCACAGATAAAAACGTTACAAAACGCCATCACAGTTATTAATAACGGCCTATTTGCTACGGCTATAATCGTTACAAATTTAATAAGTAACAGGTATAGCCTGTGACAAAATTCCTGATTTGGTGTAGTGAAATCCAAGCCTAAGAAAATCAACTAGAGAAGTCAAGGCTCCAGAAAAATTAAAGGACTTTTATACATATCATGCTGCAACATATCCTATTCAAGAATGTTTCACATATAATAATGTTTCTCAATCTTATCTAACTTTTCTTACTGCCTTGTCCAGGGAGGAAGAGCCAAAGAACTTCAAGGAAGCAAATGAAAATCCTGTTTGGAAGACAGCGACGAAAGAACTACAGATGAAAATGATACTTATGATATAGTTCAGCTACCGCGAGGTAAAAAGGCTGTTGGTTTCCGGTGGATATATAAAATAAAGTACAAGAGTGATGGGACCATAGGCGGATAAGGCGAGACTAAGTCGCTAAAGGATTTACACAAATGTATGGCGAAGACTATAAGGAAACATTTGCTCCATTTGCGAAAATGAATACATTTAGAGTTCTAATCTCTTTAGCAAGAAACCAAGACTGAAACTTTTTCAAATGGATGTAAAAAATGATTTCCTACATGGAGACCTTGAAGAAGAAGTTTATATGAGTATTCCACCCGGCCATCAGGAAGAAGGCAAAGTGGGATTTTGTGTGTAAACTTAAGAAGGCAATATATGGACTAAAGCAATCGCCAAGAGCTTGGTATGCAAAACTTAGCTCCGTCCTCAAGGAAAATGGTTTCAAAGAAAGTTCTGCGGATGCAACATTATTTGTAAAAAGAGGTAAGTCAGGTACAACTATTGTCTTAATTTATGTAGACGATATAGTCATAACTGGTGACGATTATGTTGGTATTGCAAAACTAAAGTCTCTCTTACACACTAAGTTCGCTATCAAGGATTTACGAACTTTGAAATACTTCCTTGGCATAGAAATTGCGCGCTCAAAGAAAGGTATTTTCCTAAACCAAAGAAAATATGCATTGGATTTATTGAAAGAAACATGAAATTTGGGTGTAAAACCATCAAAAACACCAATTGATAGCCAAGCAAAGCTTGATGCAAACGGTGAGTTACTTTCTGATAGTGGTCAATTTAAAAGGTTGGTGGGGTAAACTTATATATCTCACTATTACAAGACCGGATATCTCTTATCTTGTTAGCCTTGTAAGTAGATTTATGCATGTGCCTGATAAATCATATGAATGCGTTAACCGAATTTTGCAATACTTGAAAGGCTCTCGGAAGAGGCATATGGATGCGTAAAAATGGACAACGTTCCATCTCTCGTAATTGTTCTATATTTATTTCCGCTTACTGAGATGCAGATTAGGTGCGGATGTCCGGTGGATCGGAAGTCTACTACTGGATATTGTACGTTTGTTGGCGGAAACTTGGTAACATGGAGGAGCAAGAAACAGAATGTTGTCGCACGGTCTAGTGCGGAAGCTGAATACCGATCTATGGCGATAACGACATGTGAAATTATCTGGCTTCGAGCTTTGTTACGTGATTTGGGTTTCACTTCGCCTCGTCCAACCAAATTGTTTTGTGACAATCAATCTGCTGTGCATATCGCTTCTAATCCCGTCTTTCATGAGCAAACAAAACACATTGAAGTAGACTACCATTTTGTTAGAGAAAAGTTGAAGAATAATGTTATTTGTACCCCATTTGTTCCGAGTGCTCAACAATTAGCTGATATATTCAAGAAGGGACTTTCATTTGCATTTGAAGAGACTAGGCAAGTTGGGCTCAATGGATATTTACGGACCAACTTGAGGGGGAGTGTTGGAGAATATCAAGGATATTGATAGATAATATCAAGGATATCGACAAGATATCCTCTATCTTAATTAGCGATAATATTATTTCCATATATTTGTTTACCATTAGGAGAACTTCCTTTTAGGTTCTAGGTTACCCAAGTTATCGTGTTCTCTGTTATGGAGAGATATTACAAATATGTAAATATAAATATCCTATACTGTAATTCATAGAAGATACCGCAATACAATTATCTCTTCTTCCTTGTTTCATTCGTCTCGTTTCTCCGAATATCAAATTGGAGAATATGTTCACACTAGAAAACATTTGTATAAGTGACAAAGTGAAAACAACATAGTGAAATGTAAAATTGGTTCGAGAGGTTTACTCGCGAGGACATTCCATATTCAAAAGAGCAACAGCTAGTCCAATCTTCCTAATTGAAAAAAAATGAATCACTCTTCTATTTAGAGTGGATCATAAACTTCTAATACTAAATGAAAGTGCATGACTGCAAATACACTGCTTCATTTTTTTATCGAAAAGTAAGGAATATTTTACTTCAAACTTCTTGATTCTAAAAAGTGATTGTCATGAGAGTGTGACTATCATACTATTCGTATTAAACCATTACGGCTAACCATGAATGATCCTTGGTCTAAAACCTCAACTAATGCATCGGCAGAGGTGGTGTTTTATTTCTCGAAGTGTGTGCACTTGACTTACCACCATGACCCGCACTCTTCTCTCCACCCGAAATTATCTCTTTAACCACTTCATTCCCCACCGCACTAGTATCTCGGTATCTCTGGCTCTTGTATAGTTTGAAAAGTCACAGAAGCAACATTAACTAATTTTTCAGCTGGTAGAAATGGAAAATCTTTTTGGATGTCAAGAGTAAATTGTTTGTCCATTGCACTATCCAACTGCTCCTCAGAAGAAATTATTGGAGGTATTATAACCTCATTTGTTTCATCTTCACCAAATAGAAGATTATCAACATTTTTCGCATTGCTTTTTATTTGATGAAACAAATATCAAAACCTTGAAGATTTTTGCTTTGGGTCTCCATTGTTTCCTCTCCTTCCTTCCTTTCTCCTTGACATGTTGTGTGTTATCACTGTTTGATCTACATTCAGCTACCCAATGTCCTACCACCTTACAATGATTACAGAACTTTGGTATATGAGGAATTTGCACTTCTTGAGTAAAGCTACCATACTTTGATTTTACCAAAATTTGGTTAGGAATGTGTCTTGACAGATCAACCTCCACAAGCACACTTGCATAATATCCTACTTCCTTTTTCAAAGTTGTTTCATCAACCTTGATAGCTCTTCCAAATCTTTCACCCAAATCCATGATAATTTTTTCCTTCCAATACCCATTCCTAGTCCAGGAAAATTTATCCAAACAAAGTCAGTAGTAATTTTCTGAGTTGCATGGTTGAAATTAGTCTCCCATTCTCTTAATTTTAAGACCTGGGTTTCCACAATCCAATACCCATTCCAAATATATCTCATATCAGCCTGCTTTCACTGTTCAAAACAATTCCCTTCTCTCAAATCAGTGACCTATATATGAATCTTTCTAGCAACATAATCTCAACCGTTTAATCTTGGTGATCGAAATTACATATGCTTAGACAGACTATGGATACACTTTTTCTGCTGGGAGCCCATTTAATGGTCAGAGGATTCATGTCGAGCCCAAATTACAGCCCTACATATTATATATGAACAAAATAACACGCGCAATATCACTAGGGTTTTTAGGTTTTTCTGTACTGTAAGGTAATTCTTTTAACTTATTTTAGAGTTTCCAAAGATCTTTCATTTAGGTTAACCAATTCAATATTTTTAATTTCTGTACTGTCAGGTAATTCTTTTAACTTATTTTAGAGTTTCCAAAGATCTTTCATTTAGGTACCAATTCAATATTTTTGATTACTGTTTTTTGAAAAGCAAATATAGCAATGCTAAAAACAAGAGATATACCGACTTCTTCATGTGGTAAAGAAAAGTAGCTAGATAGAATTAGCATGTTAGGATTCTCTGCTACATTAGCTTCTAGTTTAATTGTCTGCTTGGTTTTTTCATCTTTCCTTATCGTTCAAGTTAGGGTTTTTGCAAGTCCTTTCTACATGGTTGCATGTATATTCATTAGTGACTGATTTGAGAGAAGGGAATTGTTGCATATATATTAATTAGTGAGAATGGGCCTGATTATGATTAATATATATATTTTTTTGTTAAACTTGTTCAAGTTTTATAATGATCTTTCTGCATGATTTCTTTACCATTGTATTATCTGGTTGTTTGGTGAAGCTTTAAGAGTCAGAGAGAATAGGATCTACCAACAAATACACGGCTCATTGTATAGACGGTGCGTATAACATTCCATCCATAAAGAGGTTAGTGTGTTCGTTTCCATGTTTTTGATTGAATTGAATGGTTGACTTCGAAGGTTATGTTACATTTTTCAGAATGAATTGCAACTCCCCTTACGGGACAAGGTCTAAAAAACGTAATGCAGTTGCCAACCCATATGCGACAAGGTCTAAAAAGCGTGATGCAGTTGCCAAGCCATACATGACAAGGTTTCAAAAACGTAAAGCAGCTGCCAACCCTCTACCAAGAGTTGAAACAACTCTCCTTGACCTCCCGTATCATATCATCACAGACATACTAGTTAGGCTCCCAGCAGAATGTGTTTTCCGGTGCCAACTAGCGTCAAAATTCCTTGAGATCTTAGTCACGACTACTTTCTTTACTCGCACACACCTTGCACGTCGAGATATTCCTATCATCGCTCTGCAATCTTTTACACAATCTAGTGAACGGGATATGAAGTTTTATTTTATTGATGAGCAGTCAAAAAAAGTTGAGGAAGCAAACTTGAAACTTGATTTTCACTACATGCAGAAAAAGGATCCGATCATGGTTTATAATTCTTATGACGGGTTTCTTTTATTGAAAAACAGCAAAAATTACGGATCGAGATCTATTTTTATCATATGGAATCCTATAACAGAAGAACAAGTAACTATTACGACGGAAGGTTGCTACTTCCACGTATGTGGATTTTATTTTAATCCTCACAACAAGGAATATGAGGTTCTTCTTCATCACTGGGTATACAGAGATGGGAACAGTGGAAGGTATGCCTTTGACATACTAAGTTTTGGATCTAAATCAAGGAGAAATATTGGCAAATTCCCGTATGTGCCAAAGAGTGAAAGTCCTCCCACGATCATAAACGGGACATTGTATTGGATAGTTTGCAACATTTACAATGAAGTTTCAGAGGTTAATTGTTCAAATTCCATTATGGCATTTGAAATCAGAACAAATAAGTTTAGCACGATGCGACATGGTGGAGCTTCTTGTGATTATCCTAGCCATCATCTTTATAGAATGCACTTAATAGAGATGGAAGAGAAATTGGGTTTATGTGTTGTGTCTCACTCAGATAAACTTGTGCTATGGGTTCTAAACCCTGAAACAAATAGCTGGGCCAAAACACATACTGTGACCCTTCCCAAATGCTCTACGCCGAAATATTTCTCATGTTGGCCAAATAGTTTGCAAGTGGAAGTTGTGAATATGAAGGATGGTAAATTGCTAGTTAGACAGAATCACAGACTGTTACTTTGGGATTTCGATTCGGATACTGGCAAGATAGTTAACAAAAGAGGATTTGAGGATGATAATTTTCGACCAGTGGTTCATACTCATAGTTTAGTCTCCTTGGGTACTGATAAATTGATACAGTTATACTCATCAAGAGGTTCAGTTTTTGTTCATAATTAAAGAATTCAAAATACTTTACTTTATTTATTTTTTTAAGTGAATGTTAATCTTTTTCCTTTTTTTTTTTTGGACCATAAAAATGTATGCTAATCTCAGTACTGGAACTTTGGATGCAATTATGGTTTTTTTTTTGGGAACATTTTGTTTACACCTTTCTTTATCACCAAACACTAATGCCTGTCTGGAAATTTACGTTACGTGGAAACCGGATTTTTTTCCTGCCTGGGGAAGGTGAGGATTTATATATGTCTTGACCAACCTCACTAATCTTATATATAAGCAATAACTTCTAAGACTTATCAAGCTGTGGACTGACAATAGTCTACAAAAGCAGCAGAGGAAAGCTCAATGATAAACAATACCTAAATCTCAATTATAATTACACTTGATTCATGCTAAAGAATCTTACTGTTTAGAAGCTCAATATTACTGTTTTTCATGCATTTTCTTGGAAGTAAGCATGAATTTCTTGCCGGAAAGGTTCGAAGATAGCTCCACTGATGTTGAATACATATCTTTTGGGGGAGTTCGAAGGGGTTGTCCTGGAATGAACATGGGACTTGTGTTGACGGAGCTCGTCCTTGCTAATGTATTGTATGTTTTCCATTGGGAATAACCAAAAGGCTTGCGGAAGGGTGACCTAAACATGGATGTGCCATAAGAAGGTTCCACTTGAGCTTGTACCCATCAAGCATATATACGGTTAGGAAGTTTGATTCAAAGAAAATAAATTGTCTTCTACGTACAGATAAGTTGTCAGTAATTTTTTTGTTCGCTAACTGATGTTCTAATCAGAATTTCCCCTTACAAAACAGGCGTTTTATTCTTTCAGTTTTTCTTCAAGTACAGAACAGAATATGAATGGAAAACTAAAAACACACTCAAATTTCTAGGCACTTTCAATCTTAAAGTCTGAGCTTCAAAATGGGTTTGCCTCAATTTTTAAACATAGAAAAATGGGGGTTTTACTTTGATTATTGTTGGGTGCAATAATCAAAAACAAGGAAAAAATCAAATAAGCAAAAGTTATTGATACTTAGCTCCTTTATAGTGGAAGTGATCGATTTGATGAAACTGACAAAATCTCCGCAACAATAACAAGGCAAAACTTTGGAAAAACAGAGTGAGTCACGTGTTCAACACGTTGCCCTTAAGACATTAGCCCTCACAAGACGGATATCCCTTTATAGTCTACACTCAAGAGTGATGTTATAGCCCTCACATGACGGATATCTCGTGATAAAACACCCTACTACACATACTACTAGCATATGTAGTAGATGCTCAACTTGGATCTTGGCAACTCCGAAAAACCATTAAGGAAAATCGCGAACACTTAAGAAACGCTATAAAATATTTTCCCTTAGGGGTCCCTCTAAAATATAGAGCAACCCCTTTCTCATTGATTTTACAAAAATAGTGAATTTGTTTATATAATTTACAAATACAACTTAAGAAAAGGATTTCCAGAACCCCATATTTACAATGATCCTGTAAGCGCCATTCATAGTATACCATGTTGGATAAATTTGAAAGAAAAAGATTTCCAGAACTAGAATGGCCTAATATGACCTGCACCAACCTGTTCTAAGTTCTAGTCATCACAAACCACATTGACCGAAAATAAAATTATACTAGAGTCTGCATCCTTCCCAATGTTCCCATGGAGTGTAGCATCATTTGAAGACATGCTAATAAGGTTGGTTGTGTTGAATAGCATAATAGAAACATATGTCATATGATAGTTAACTCCTTAAAAAATGTGTCTTCCTAGTAGTTGTGTTTAACAGAAGCAGGGAGTATATAGTACCTCTTATTCACGAATATTTCTGAAACTGAAACTACAAGAGCAGGGTAAACCATCAATGCAGTAGATGCTCTCACAGCAAGGCCACATAATGACTACATCTTATCAACCAATACATTAGCCCCTACATCTGGTAAGTTTTTTCACTAAGTGACCACATTATATGGTAAAGCGCATAAGGTCAATATACATGAGGCAATTGCCAAAAAGAAATATCAAATCTCTAAATCACCATTTCAAATCTATTCATAACTACTAGGGGATTCCATCAAATTGTCAGAGTGTTAGCTTAGGTATGTATAGAAAGGGTATCATACGAAAAACTAAAAAGGAAATAGGGTCCAAGTGAGTTGTTTGACATTACATAATTCGATGAATTTATGAAGGAATTAATAAAATCAACTAAGCTAGCTAGTATTTTTGGAAGAAATATCAAACTTAACTGAGCTTCTGGTGGCTAATGGTGCAGCTTAGGATCTAACTGAATCAAAGTTAAGCAATTGAAAAACTGATACAATTACTGATGTAAGCATGTATACGTTGCTAATAATTTGTAAACAAAATCATTATTCTGAGATCGGGCAGTAGTCTGCAACGTACCTTGCTAATTGATGTTTGTCATCACAATTCACAAAGAACTCTGCCTAATTGGCAACCATGCATTACAATATAAACAACTAATGCAAAATATTCCCTCGTACTACTGCAATTGTGCCTGCATTTCCTTATTGGACTTCCATATACAAATAAACAAGATAAGTCACTAAAGCACACATCAATTATACTCTCCCATTCTGCTAAGGTGAAGTCACTAACATAATGCAAAGTAAACAAGTAATATAGCTTCAAAATAAGAAAGTAAAACATAATATCATAAAGTTGGATAGATGATATAAAGACAAAACAAGATGGACTCACTAAGACCATGTAAGCATTTAGGTTCACAAAAATGTTAATCCAAATTCTAAATCAAACTCAACAAAGATTACCAGTTTAGAAGTATCTGTATTCAAGGTTGGCATCCTTCTGTAGCTGCTCGGCCTTTTGTCTCCTCAATTTCAGCTGATTCCATTACTTTTTATATTGTTCCCTAATTCTTTCAACGAAAACAAAGGTATTCTTATGAGGCAATTTTAAGAACTGAATCCTTAAACCGCACAAGGCTTTTCCAGGTTGAAGTTTTTGTGTTGTAAATGCGGATATAATTATCATCATAAGTTAAAACACCATCACTTTTGTAAAGCTAAAAGACCATACGTTGGCTATCAACCCTAAACTCTTCAATCCAACCCTGAGGTCTAGGAATTTCATCAGTTTCTTACTTTTAACAGCCATAAGTCATAACAGTCTTCTTCTTGAAATTTATCTTGATAGAGAAAAACCCATTCAGAACCCCTATTTTATTATTACACAAATTAGAGGAAATACACGGAAGTGTGAATGAAAAGTGGGTTTTCTTCCAAAGTGTGACTGATCCCAAAAGTTTAGGATGCTTTTCAAGAGTTTTTTTTTTTTTTTTTGTGTGTCTGTTTTAATGGCAATCTTGAAGATCCTTGGTGGAAGTTGCGTGAACTTTCGAATACATCATGTTATGAGTCAGGAACATCTGCTTTTTTAATCCATCTATTACCGTGGATAGGAGGTCTTAGGGGTGGTTTCATCGGTCTTAATAGTGATGCGTTTCCAGTGGTTTTGAGCTATAATAGTTTTAGCGGATCCCGAAATGTGAATCGGGATTATGCTTGGGTTGCGATCAAGCTGATTTATGATGTATCTGCGATTATATGGTCTTGGTAGCCGCGATCACCGGACTACGTTTGTTTGTGATCAAACTCACTGCAGCAGCTACGATCAAGCTGGTCGCAACATGATGGTTTTTCAAGATATTCAAACCGCTTTTCACGTACACGATTTTTGAAGCATTATGTACTACTTTTCTCAAGGGAAAAATATCGATTCCTTTTCTTTAATAATCTCCTTAATCTGGCGCCGATGTTTGTACCCATAAATATTTCTAGGCAGAACACGATTAAACTTGTGTTGATGAGGAAAACGGGTTAAAAAATGAAATAGCATAAAGATGAGACACACGAATTTAACGTGGTTCGACATGGTTTGCCTACATCCACGGACGAATCCCCTTGGGGAATGATGTTTTATTGATATTAATTAGGTGGATTTTTTTTTCTATTAGCTCTCTCCCCCTTTTTCCCCTACCAGGCCCCTATTTATACAGTTGAATGCCTAATTTTTGAGACAAACTTAAACGACATTAATCTTCCTTGCATGCCTTCTCGCATTAATCTCGCATGAAACCGCCTTACATGCCTCGGAATCAATTCCACATGAAGCGCCGCATGCCTTCGGCAGTGTCTTGAAACCGCCCTACATGCCTCTTGGAATCAATTCTCGCATGGAAGCGCCTTGCATGCCTCCCCCGTGTTAATTTCGTGCATGAGGCGCTCGCATGCCCCATGTATTAATTACCGCACTATGGATTGGTGACATGCATAATGGGTTGGAAGACCGGATGGAGGATTCCTCGTGGCTAGCGCCGAGAAACTTAGGGCCAAGGGGACATGCCAGGGAACTAGTTGGCGGCATCGTTGGTAATATGGACGAAAACACGCATTAGTGCATTTGGAAATTTAGGTGGATGCTAGTCGGCCATGCACTGGGCCGACAACTTAATTCCGAACCGCATGGCAAAGACCATCATTGACAATATGGATGAACCGATGGCTTCACATTTGACTATTGAGTAGTTGACTTTTACTATTGACTTTGACCATTGACCGATCATTGAATTTATATATCTTAGGCGGGTTGGTGGGCTCCTAGGATCAGGTTAGCATGCTTTGGATGTTAGCCCAATGTCGACAATTTTACTCATGGTACAAACGATTTACACACCATAATTACCTTATTATATTTGGAAATGGCCTGAATTTAGTACTAAACATTCCACGATTCGAATGGTGGAAAAATAAATGATTTTAGCATTGAGATTGACAATGGGTGAAGTTGAAAATATCTGAATTCATTATCCCGGATTTGGCGCGTATGATTTGTCCCAACATTTGCATTATGGCATAATCACATCATGTAGATCAAAAAACCCTTCTTCCCTTGTTTCTTCCCCCTCTTTTTCCTCTTCTTCTTCTTCCTAAACGAAAAAACCCTTCTTCCCTTGCCGCTTCCTACTCAGATCGGCTCCTCTGGAACAGATCTGAGCAGCCATGTCTCTCGTTTGATAGGCATGGGTTTCTTTTAATTAGTGTTGTAATTTATGTATCTTTTGTATTTTTTTTCGTTTATGCTTTTTTTAGGGTTTGTTCTATGCGATTTTAGATTTGCTTGTTGGGATC